>JAKRSI010000091.1:6392500-6645000 GCA_029890345.1 Natrix helvetica helvetica
GGGGGCGCTCTAGAGTGTTAGGGAGGGTGGAAGGAGGAGCTGCAATCCTCTCCGTTTCAGCCGGCTGTAGCTGTCTGTCCCACCCATTCGCTGGGGGTACGCGGTGCCTTTTTCTCAGAAAGTTTTCCAGCAGATCAGCAGAATCACTTGAAGCTAATCCAACCCTTGCTTCCACCCCACAAAAAATGTCTGGATAAGCTTTCTGTTTTGAAGAATGCCTTGGCTCATGGGAAGCATACTTCCCAGATTACTATTTGAAAACAAGCGTTTTGTTTGCATTTTTCTGCTGTAGCATTTCTGATTATTTTGAAAAGGGAGGCATGAGATAATTAGAGAGCGATTAAACTCATTCTTTCTTTCTTCTTCCTTCCTTCCTTTCTTTCTTCCCTTCTGTCCTCTCTTTCTCTCTGCTTGCTTCCTTGTTTCCTTCCTATATTCTCCATATCTTACTCCCTCCCTTTCTCTTCCTTCCTTCCTTCCTTCTTTCCCTTCCTTCCAATATTCTCTTTCTCCCCCCCTTTCTCCCTCTCCCTTTCTCCCACCCTCTTTCCTTCCTTCCTTCCTTCCTTCCTTCCTTCCTTCCTTCCTTCCTTCCTTCCTATATTCTCTAGATCTTACTCTCTCTCTCTCCCCCTTCCTTCCTTCCTTCCTTCTTTCCCTTCCTTCCAATATTCTCTGTCTCCCTCCCTTTCTCTTCCTTCCTTCCTTCCTTCCTTCCTTCCTTTATTCTCCATATCTTCCTCCCTTTCTTCCCCTCCCTTTCTCCTTCCTTCCTTCCTATATTCTCCATATCTTCCTCCCTTTCTTCCCCTCCCTTTCTCCTTCCTTCCTCCCTCCCTCCTTTCTTCCCCCTTCCTTTTCTTCCCTTTCTTTCTTTTGACACTGATGGTTCCAGGTTGCTTTGCCCCGGTTGAGAGGGAAAGTTGAATCCACTCATTGTTTCCGCTGAAGGCGGCTTACCTTTTTTTCCGTCTTCATCCAATATCGCGGAACCAGTTTCTTAAGGGTGAATCAGATGCGCTTTTTCATAACCACCTCTAATAAGTCAAAAAAAGAAAGAAAAAGAAGAAGAAGAAGAAGAGGAGGGGGGAAAGCGTTGAGTCTTCTTTTTTTGCCAGATTTGCCAGGGGGCAAAAGGCATACTTTGATTCACATTCTCAGGGAGCAGAACATGACAAGTAGGAAGTTTGTATTTTTAAGCGATGGGAAGCAAAGCTGAGATCTAAGGAGAACCAGCATGTTGGAGCAGGTAGAGCATTTTCATTCCACCTTCTCAGTTGTTCCTTGGTGGTAGCTCTTTTCACAGCTCTTGGTCCCCTGGTTACAACAATCCATTTAGTGACTGTTCAAAGTTACAATTGACCTGTTCTGACCGAGGCTTCTCGAGAGCATGAAGCAAACTCCTGGTCCCGACAAAAACCCCTTTTATTAATTCACTGTGAATTCTGCTCATTCACACCCATCAAAGTCTTTTGAGGGAGTATTTAAGGTCACAGACCTTATCTGGCTTGGAGAGCTGCCAGGCCAATCTCTGCAAAACTTGGCAAGGAGCCTCGGAGAGTCACGAACCAATGAAGCGAACTAATGGCCTCCTGCAAACTCCACTCCCCTTTCGCTCTTCTTTTATTTCCTCTGGGAGGGACCATTCATCGGCCTTCCTCCCAAGTCGACCGCTGTTATTTAGCTCTTCCCTTCGCCTGGCCGCCCTGCACATGCGCACACTGGGAACAGGCTCCAGCTGTTCCTCTGCCTCACTGATGTCTGACTCTTGATAACTGTCAGATGGCTCTGCCCCCCTCTTTTGTGACCGTCTGACAAACAGAGTGAGTGGGGAAGCCAGATGAACTTAATAACCCTGTTATTAACAAGCGACTCACTTAACAACCACGGCAAGGAAGGTTTCCTCTTGGGAAGCATACTTCCCAGATTACTATTTGAAAACAAGCGTTTTGTTTGCATTTTTCTGCTGCTGTAGCATTTCTGATTATTTTGAAAAGGGAGGCATGAGATAATTAGAGAGCGATTAAACTCATTCTTTCTTTCTTCTTCCTTCCTTCCTTTCTTTCTTCCCTTCTGTCCTCTCTTTTCTCTCTGCTTGCTTCCTTGTTTCCTTCCTATATTCTCCATATCTTACTCCCTCCCTTTCTCTTCCTTCCTTCCTTCCTTCTTTCCCTTCCTTCCAATATTCTCTTTCTCCCCCCCTTTCTCCCTCTCCCTTTCTCCCACCCTCTTTTCCTTCCTTCCTTCCTTCCTTTCCTTCCTTCCTTCCTTCCTTCCTTCCTTCCTTCCTTCCTATATTCTCTAGATCTTACTCTCTCTCTCTCTCCCCCCTTCCTTCCTTCCTTCCTTCTTTCCCTTCCTTCCAATATTCTCTGTCTTCCTCCTTTTCTCTTCCTTCTTCCTTCCTTCCTTCCTTCCTTCCTTCCTTTATTCTCCATATCTTCCTCCCTTTCTTCCCCTCCCTTTCTCCTTCCTTCCTTCCTATATTCTCCATATCTTCCTCCCTTTCTTCCCCTCCCTTTTTCCCTCCTTCCTCCCTCCTTCCTCCCTCCCTCCTTTCTTCCCCCTTCCTTTTCTTCCCTTTCTTTCTTTTGACACTGATGGTTCCAGGTTGCTTTGCCCCGGTTGAGAGGGAAAGTTGAATCCACTCATTGTTTCCGCTGAAGGCGGCTTACCTTTTTTTCCGTCTTCATCCAATATCGCGGAACCAGTTTCTTAAGGGTGAATCAGATGCGCTTTTTCATAACCACCTCTAATAAGTCTTTCCAAAAAAGAAAGAAAAAGAAGAAGAAGAAGAGGAGGGGGGAAAGCGTTGAGTCTTCTTTTTTTGCCAGATTTGCCAGGGGGCAAAATGCATACTTTGATTCACATTCTCAGGGAGCAGAACATGACAAGTAGGAAGTTTGTATTTTTAAGCGATGGGAAGCAAAGCTGAGATCTAAGGAGAACCAGCATGTTGGAGCAGGTAGAGCATTTTCATTCCACCTTCTCAGTTGTTCCTTGGTGGTAGCTCTTTTCACAGAGCATTAACAATGCTCTTGGTCCCCTGGTTACAACAATCCATTTAGTGACTGTTCAAAGTTACAATTGACCTGTTCTGACCGAGGCTTCTCGAGAGCATGAAGCAAACTCCTGGTCCCGACAAAAACCCCTTTTATTAATTCACTGTGAATTCTGCTCATTCACACCCATCAAAGTCTTTTGAGGGAGTATTTAAGGTCACAGACCTTATCTGGCTTGGAGAGCTGCCAGGCCAATCTCTGCAAAACTTGGCAAGGAGCCTTGGAGAGTCACGAACCAATGAAGCGAACTAATGGCCTCCTGCAAACTCCACTCCCCTTTCGCTCTTCTTTTATTTCCTCTGGGAGGGACCATTCATCGGCCTTCCTCCCAAGTCGACCGCTGTTATTTAGCTCTTCCCTTCGCCTGGCCGCCCTGCACATGCGCACACTGGGAACAGGCTCCAGCTGTTCCTCTGCCTCACTGATGTCTGACTCTGAAGGCAGCTGATAACTGTCAGATGGCTCTGCCCCCCTCTTTTGTGACCGTCTGACAAACAGAGTGAGTGGGGAAGCCAGATGAACTTAATAACCCTGTTATTAACAACCGCAGCGACTCACTTAACAACCACGGCAAGGAAGGTCATAAAATGAGGCAAAACTCCCTTAACAAAGGTCTCGCTGAGCAACCTGGAAGCGTGGGGATGAATCTTAATGGTCAATCTCTTTGGGGTATCGCTGAGGACCCAAACAACGAGTTGATAACAGAAACCATTTGTCTGAAGTGGTGTAGGGTTTCCTGCCTAAGCAGGGGGTTGGACTAGAAGACCTCCAAGGTCCCTTCCAACTCTAAGTGTGCCTGCAAAAGAATTCATAATTTGCAGGTCAGGGTTGAACAGTGAAGCGCTTGATGCTCTTTGAGGTTTGTCTGGTACTTAAAGTCACAGCAACTAGACATGTTTGGTTTGAAGCTCTTCGCTCCAAGGTTGAAATATTTCCTTCTGGTCAAAATCTGGCCTTTTTAAGCTCCATGTTTGGTCAAGAGAGAGAGAGAGAGAGAGAGAGAGAGAGTCAAATGCACTCAACATTGTTCTTTGCCCAGGGCTGAGATTCATGCAAAGGACAGGACAAGAAACAGCAGCTCTTAAGCCCCTTTTAGTCTTCAACGGTGGGCTCTGGAAGGATGAGGCCTAGGTTGCCATGGCAATGTTGGCAAATTCTTTCCAAAGCAAAAGAGATATTTGTTTTTCTGGCACGATTTTAAGGCCCCAAAAGCTCACTCTGTTGGCCCGTCTCTCTCTCTCTCTTTTTCTCTCCTTCTCTCCTCCCTTTTTGAGGGGATGGAAGGTGGAGAGCAAGAAAATCAGTGTTCCCTACACCTGCCTCTACTTTGCCCCTTCTCCAAACCTCCTGCTGATCAGATATTCAAATATTCCACCCCCCCTGCCCCCTTCACTAATCTCCGTTGTAATCTGGAGAATGATGGGTATTTCATGGTCTCGGGTTAAATAGGTTTTTCTTTTGGCTGGGATGCTGAAGGGAGATAGAATAGAATAGAATAAGAGATTAGAATGGAATGGAATAGAATTGAATAGAATTGAATATAATAGAATATGGAATGAATAGAGAATAGAATAGAAAAGAAAAGGAGATAAGATTAGATTGGAATGGAATAGAATAGAATAGAATAGAATAGAATAGAATATGGAATAGAATAGAGCAGAATAGAATAGGAATAGAGAATGGGATGGAATGGAATGGAATAGAAATAGGAATATAGAATAGAATAGGATTCTTTATTGGCCAAGTGTGATTGGACACACAAGGAATTTGTCTTTTGGTGCAGATGCCCTCAGTGTACATAAAAAGACAAGATACATTCATCACAGATCATAAGGTACAACATTTAATGATAGTCATAAGGTACAAATAAGCAATCAAATCATACTAGGAAACAATATAAATCGTAAGGATACAAGCAACACAGTTACAGTCCTGCAGTCATGTGGGAGGAGATGGGTGATAGGAACGATGAGAAGATTAATAGTAATAGTAATGCAGCCTTAGTAAATAGTTCGACCGTGTTGAAGGAATTAGTTGTTGAGCAGAGTGATGGCGTTCAGGAAAAATAGTCCTTGTGTCTAGTTGACTTGGTGTGCAGTGCTCTAAAGCATCGTTTTGAGGGTGGGAGTTGAAACCATCTATGTCCAGGATGCGAGGGGTCTGTAGATATTTTCACAGCCCTCTTTTTGACTCGTGCAGTGCGCAGGTCCTCCATGGAAGGCAGATTGGTAGCCATTGTTTTTTCTACAGTTCTGGTTATCCTCTGAAGTCCGTGTCTGTCTTGTTGGGTTGCAGATTCAACCAATCGCCATTGTCTGTCCCCCTTACCCTGCCTCTCTGCATTTACAGTGATGTCTTTTCCTTTGTTTATTTATTAAATCTATTCACCTCTCTGTCCGATGTTTCATGGAACCCAGAGGAGAAATGAAACAATTTAGCTTGGGAAAGTAAACCATCACTTGGTGGGTCAGTTTGCATACGTTCATGTTCTTTGTGGTCTTTGTGAAGAGTATTGGTCTTCAGTTATGAGGAAGTAAATTCCAATGCTTGGTTCGTGAACTAGGATTATGTGGGACGAAACCAATGGGCTTCTTGGTGGTCTCCGAGCTTGTTTTTTTTTTTTTCTTGAAGATGTTTCATCACCCAATTAGGTAAAGGTGCTAGGGACGCAGTGGCTCAGTGGCTAAGATGCTGAGCTTGTCGATCAGAAAGGTTGGCAGTTCGGCGGTTCGAATCCCTAGCGCTGCATAACGGAGTGAGCTCCCGTGACTTGTCCCAGTTTCTGTCAACCTAGCAGTTCGAAAGCATGTAACAAATGCAAGTAGAAAAATAGGAACCACCTTTGGTGGGAAGGGAATGGCCTTCCGTGCGCTTTCAAAGCCGAAGAGCCAGCGCTGTCCGAAGATGTCTCCATGGTCATGTGGCCGGCATAACTAAACACCAAAGGCGCATGGAACGCTGTTCCCTTCCCACCAAAGATGGCCCCTATTTTTCTATTTGCATTTTTTACGTGCTTTCGAACTGCTAGGTTGGCAGAAGCTGGGACAAGTCATGGGAGCTCCCTCCGTTACGCGGCGCTAGGGATTCGAACCGCCAAACTGCCGACCTCTCTGATCGACAAGCTCAGCGTCTTAGCCACTGAGCCACTGCGTCCCTCTAGATAGGGGCTATGGATCTATGGATAGGCGACATCTAACTAGCGGCTATAAAAATGTAGCTGCTATACAAAAATTAATTCTTAAGTTGATTTTAAATAAACACTACATTGAAAGCACTCGATGCTGAAAACGCTGCAATGGCTTGTTTGTCCCTAACATAAAACAAGCAGAGAATTCGCTTCCCGCAGCAGTGGGAAGAAGGAAGGAGGGGATAGAGTACCCATGTGTTGAACATGGTGTCTTTCCTGTTTGTTCTCTTTGTTAATCCACCAGGTAGCGCTTACGCAACTGATAGTTTGACAGCGATCCCCTAGCAACCAGCATCTCCAGGAACCTTCCTACCTGTGGTTCAACAAAGCAGCTCATGCCGTGCATAGTAAAGTTTATAAAAACAATGGAAAAAAACCTCAGTAGGGCAATTTTGCTAGTGACAGGTTGAATGCGTTATGTTCCTGCAGCTTACCTGCAGCATGGCGTGACCTGGAGGAAGGGGCATCCTTTGGCACTCTGTTGTTGCTCTTTTTTTTTTTTAAAGAAAAATTGCTTTCTGTTCTGCAGTGAGAAGACCACTTCTGACAAGGTGGCCTCTTCCTCTTGATTCGGGATAAAAAAATTAGGGAGAAGCTCTGCTTTAATACTCCCTGGAGTAAGCTGGAAAGGTGCCTGCACATAAATTCACAAGGGGGAGTTCAACAAGCCACCAGCGCCTACATATAGGGCTGGAAGGGACTTTAGAGGTCTTCTAATCCAACCCCCTGCTCAAGGCAGCAGATCTTATGCCATCCTAGTTAAGTGGTCATCCAGTCTATTTTTGAAAACGTCCAGTGATATTTCCAATCGGGAAATTTCTCCCCAGTTCTAGTTCGGATCGTTCTTCAACCAAGAAACCATTATTTCTTACCCTGCCTTCTGGTGCTTTAGAGAATATGTCAATCCTCTCTTCTTTGTGACAGCCCCTCGGTTATTAAAGATAAAGGTTCCCCTCGCACATATGTGCTAGTCGTTCCCGACTCTAGGGGACGCTGCTCATCTCCGTTTCAAAGCCGAAGAGCCAGCGCTGTCCGAAGACGTCTCCGTGGTCATGTGGCCAGCATGACTCAACCCCCAAAGGCGCACAGAATGCTATTTCCTTCCCACCAAAGGTGGTCCCTGTTTTTCTACTTGCATTTTTACCTGCTTTCGAACTGCTAGGTTGGCAGAAGCTGGGACAAGTAACGGGAGCTCACTCCGTTACGCGGCGCTAGGGATTTGAACCGCCGAACTGCCAACCTTTCTGATCGACAAGCTCAGCATCTTAGCCTCTGAGCCACCGCCTCAGTTATTAGTACAACTCGCATAGGACTTGAGACAAAGTTGACTCCTCCACCCCATTCATTCCACACATCCCCTAAACAAAGTCGTTTCCCCCTCCCTTAACAACTCCAAATCCAGAAGTTTCCCATCAGGCCCCTTTCATAAAACCCGGCCTCCCAAAGGCCCATCTTAAGAACAAAGCTAGAGCCTCCCTTCGTTTCTTATTCTGGCTCGTTGTGAGCAAACCCCTGGCTCAGACACGGAGCTTTGCTGGGTAAATAAATCAGATAGTAATCCTGTGCTTCAATGCAGCTAATTAAATCCTGTCAAAACATCCTTTCTGGCCCAATAACAGCAAAGACAGGAAAAGGGAGGAGAAGGAGAAGAAGAAAGAAGAAGAAGAAGAAGAAGAAGAAGAAGAAGAAGAAGAAGAAGAAGAAGAAGAAGAAGAAGAAGAAGAAGAAGAAGAAGAAGAAGAAGAAGAAGAAGAAGAAGAAGAAGAAGAAGAAGAAGCAAATGGCTTGGACTGGACACGGCAAAGGCAGATTTACAAAATTCAAGCTCTTGAATTCTGCATCTTATGGTGGAAAAACAGCTTTGCTCAAACAAGGGAGAGGTGGGTCAAATTCAGTTTTTCCTCCCCAAAGTAAAACTTTTCCTTTAACCAGCAGCTTGGCTACTCCCACGTCCTTCCAGTGGTGTCAAAATAACCTCGAAGAACAAGAAGAGGCAGCCTTGGGGGGGGGGGCGGACACAGAAACCCCCAAAGAGAAAAGGGAAGGAGAAACGAGGTGTCCAAGAATGCCATCATGCCGCAAAAAAAAAACAGACGGCCCTTTTTTGATTAAGCAGGCGTCCACTTCAGCTGCGTGGCTGACCCCAGCTTTTCTCCGGCTTTTCGGAGGTGGGATTATCAGCTGCTTCTGTTTAATTACACCTCAGAGGAAAGGAGCAATGGGGAGGGGTGGGGGAGGAGGCTTTGATTCCTCTTTAGAGGCCCAGTTAAGTCAAATAAGGTGTCTGGGAGGCTGGACTTTCCACTGAGATAAAGAGGTTTTGGATGGGCAGAGCACTGGACAGTCCCCAGTTAATATCCACGTTCAGCGGATGCTTTTAAGCTCCAGATCGGTATTCCCAGCCAGGCTGGGGAGCCTTGTTCCCGCCTTGGAAGAAACAGATGCGAGATATTTATTTATGGCAGGAGGGAGGGGATGAAAACGACGAGAACTGGGAAGCTATTTTTTTAGCCATCCTAGAGAGAGAAATCCTAATTCCTCCCTCTTTCTCCATACATTTTTGTTAACGTCTCTCCAATACCAACTTGCAATTTATTTATTGTTTAGCGTATGGCAAATACGTACATGGACTTGCAGTAGTTCAAATGTTAAATGTCCATTAGCACCAACTTGTAATAATAATAACCATAAGAAAGACAAAAAGAAAAAAAGAAATGTTTGGATTGTGGACGTGAGAAGAGAAAGAACTGGAGAAAAAACATCAAAGATCTGCAAATAATAGAATAACCGAGTAGGAAGGGACCTTGGAGGTCTTCTAGTCCAACCCCCTGCTCAAGCACTATACCATTCCAGACAAGTGCCTGTCCAGTCTCTTCTTAAAAACTTCCAGGGTTGGAGCATTCGCAACTTCTGGAGGCAACTTCCATTCCACTGCTTAATTGTTCTCACTGTCAGGAAATTTCCCCTTAGTTCTAGGTTGCTTCCCTCCTTGATTAGTTTCCATCCATTGCTTCTTGCCCTACCCTCAGGTGCTTCGGAGAATAGCTGGACTCCCTCTTCTTTGGGGCAACCCCTGAGATATTGGAAGACTGCTATCACGTCTCCCCTAGTCCTTGTTTTCATTAAACTGGACCTACCCAGTTCCTGAAACTGTTGTTCATACTGTTATGTTTTAGCTTGGAGTCCCCTAATCCTCTTTGTTGCTCTGTTCTGTTTTCTTTCTGAAGTCTATCAAATGTATTCAATAGAAATAGAACAACTCTAGGAAAAGAAAGCAATGGCTGTAGCGAGAGGTACCTTAGGTACAATCCCAAAAGTCCTGGAGCACCTTTTGCACACCCCCTGACATTGATCAAGTCTCCATCAGTCAATTTCGGAAGGCAGCTTGACTTGGAGCAGCTTACATCCTGCAAGGATAACGTCAACGTTTATCAAGCAAGGACATCAGCCTGTCCCAGGTCTTTGGGAAGGACCTAATAGGTTGACAAAAATAGTACCAAATCCAGTCTGAACATCTGGCTGGCTGTGCAACAGACCATAATAATAATAATGTCACTGGTGGAGATACGAATGTGAGATTCTTGGTTTAAAGCAGTTTAGCTTCGTCGGACATCTTAACCCATCTGACAGCGATTAAACGAAGCAAACTGGTAGGGTTTTTTTTCCCTTAACTAAAGGAAACAATAGTTTTAAAAAATCTTTCCACAAATATGTAGCAATTGATCATCCTGTCTCTGGTCTTTCTCATTTTAAATTAAGTTGGATGGAGCGAGCGTCCTACATCAAATCAGTAGGTTATTACCTGGTCACAGGGATTTACAATCAGTTATATGTGGGAGGTATCTATGCCTCTAAGCTCCTTCCCTCCGCCAATTCCTTCCAGATTTTCTTGCATCCATGGGATGTACACCAGAACGATGATGTTTTTGTAACAGAAGTAAATTTAGTTTAGGCTTGAGTTTGGGGACATTCTGGTTTTGAACTGTTAGCGGAAGGGCGATGGGAATTTTGAAGATTATGAAAGAAGACTAGAGTTTCATAAAGACAATAACAAGATTAATTTTGTTTGTGTGTTTATTACTTTCAATAAACAGCTATGGATACCCAACACTCAACAATGGCCAAAGGGGATTTATAAAGGTCAAGAACCAAAGGCAAAAAGGAATTATGATAAAATATAAATAAGTGGCCTGAGTCGCTGCAGTGGTATATACAGTAAATATAACAAATTATCAGTGCATACACAACAAGCTCTCTGAACTTGGTGGTTTTCTTGCAGATGTTTCATTACCCAGCTAGGCAACATCATCAGTGTCAGAAAGGAGAGGGGAAGAGGGAGGAAGAGGAGGAGGACTGTGGGATCCTTGGTGGGCTTGATGCAGACATTTCATTACCCAACTAGAGAGCATCAACATTGCTAGAAAGGAGTGGGCTTTGCTCTCTATTTATATACAAATAAGCAGAGAGCAAACTCCACTCTCAACTAGCACTGATGATGTTGCCTAGTTGGGTCATGAAAGGTCTGCAAGAAAACAGAGAGCGCCAAGGACCCCACAATTCAGCCCTGAGCTACAAATATTCTCTTCTATTGTGAAATTATAGTGGCAAGTTCTTTAGCTGACATTGGCCTTCATACATGTCAAGTTCTTCCCAAGAATTGTATGTTATAATGTAACATGGTAGTCTATATGCAGATCCAAGCAGTGTGGCTTTTTGCAACTAACAGATAAACATGTTGTCAAGGCGCAGTGCAAGACTTTTTGGTATGACATTTGGTGATAAAAAAACTTATTTGTACCTTAATATTTCAACTTCAATTTTCAGATCTTGATACTTTCTGATCTTCTCCAATTCTTTGTCTTCTGTTCTATTATCTCCTTGTACAACTACATCAATTATCCATACTTTCTTCTTTTCAACCACAGCTAAATCTAATAATTATGAGCATTATTAGATAGACGTAATAGCATCTAAGCTTTTTCCTTTATCTTCTGCTCCAAATCAGCACAACCTTAGGAAGTCCAAAATGGGCAGTTGGACAAAATAGACAACTTTCAGCCCGGAGTTTTTTTTTCTTCCTTTCTCTTCTTCTATTTTCTTCCACGTTAGCAAGCTAGGTTCTGAATTCACCAAAGACTTACGGCTGATAGAACTGCCAGCCAAATGAAACTGGGAAGAACGGAGGTGCATGGATAAAAAAAATATAGTTTTTTTTTTAAAAAAAAACCTCGCAACCTACAGTTTGCTGGCTTTAAAATATATATTTTTGGGTCAAAAAACGAAAGGCCTTCAGAAAATTATTTTGATGAGCTGAAGAAGAAAGAAAAATTGGCGGGGAAGGGAGAAAGAGAAATCTCTTTCTTCCTCATATTCTACCCACTTAAAGAACCTTTGTCAATATGTTTCACATTAAAGCTATCATGCTTTTAATACTGGTGGTTAGCCGGGGAGGGTGGGGGGGATTGAAGTAACCCAAAGATGCATCTAGCTGGAAGGGCCTATGGTAGCTGCATACTTAATCGTTTTTATGTATGCTGAGGAAGTATATATTTATTTAGCAGGAAAATTATCAGCGGTCAAACAGATTCTTTCGTTGTTGTTGTTGTTGTTGAGATGAGTCTGTAGGCTATTTATTCATTTGGAGATTGATTGATAACATTCCCAAGATCCTTGTCAGTGAGAACGATTGATCCGTGGAACGGCTTGCCTCCAGTTACTGTGGGTACTCCATCACTGTAGGTTTTCAAGAAGAGACTGGACAACCATTTCTCCGGAATGATGTAGGATCTCCTGCCCTAGCAGAGGGTTGGACTAGAAGACATCCAAGGTCCCTTCCCAGGTCTATTACTCTGTGTTCTACCTGTGTTTCCATTCCTTCACTGGCTTGGGAGGAGAAACTCAACGCCCTCCGGCGTTTCTTGCCCTCCGTTTCTACAAAATTCTTGCTCTGATCTGACCAGCAGCTCTGGAGGCTCATCCCGGTGAATCAGAAGATCCCGTGTGGCTTGAAGCGATGAGTGCAGATTAATAGGCATCTTCTCCGAAAGGAAGGCTGTTAGACCTCCATTGACACATGATATATTTTATTACATCGCTGAGAATAATGGCATCAACCATGTCGACACATTCATCAGCAGGCCTGCCAGATTGCGTATCTCGCATCCAGAATGACGACGCTTAGGACGATTTCTCTACTCAGAGGACCCTGAGTTGGGTTTTTTTGCTATTTCTATTTTGATGCGATTCCCCCAAAATCAGCAGCAGAACTTAATCTGATTGCTCTGTCCCAAAGCGCTCCTCTTTCTCCTCCCCCACCTGCCCTGATGCTCGATGGTCTTATCTAAGACAAATGGTTGGATAATAAAGCATCCCTTGTTCTCTTGTTCCACCGATAGATTGCGGGCTCACGGAGCCTGCTCCGTCTAGGAGAGAACTGGGCAACCTTAAACACTCCAAGAGCCATTTGGACCCGCTTCCCACAGAAAAAACACCGGGAGCCACAAAACTCTTCCCCTGCCTGACTATTTCCTTAGCAGACCCAAAACTAGCCTATGTTGTTGAATTAAACGTTCTGTTTTCTTCTGAAACTTTTCTTTTCTTGGATTTATCCATGGTTGGCCTACCGGCGGTCTAAAATCTCAATAAATGGCATTCTGGCAGGTGTCGCACATTGGCCGTTGTGACGCATATTTTGAGTAATGGAGCAGCAGCAGAGGGGTGATGCAGCTCGAGAGCCACGCAGTTGCCGACCCCTGGTCTAGTAAGAAAGGAAAGCTTATTCCTTTTTCTTTTTCATTTGTGCAAAACCATAGACAGTGGCAACCTCGGCACTTGCCATTAATTGGTTCCGGAAAGGCACGGCAAGTACCAAAACTGACGAGTGCCCAACACATTTTTCCCATAAGGAATAATAATGTAAATGGATTTAATGAGGGGAAAAATACACAAAATGACCACAGAAGCTAAGACAAGACCAGATTAACACGTGGTCCTTCGTTTCGTCTGGAAAGGATAGGCAACCGGCAATGTCAAGTTCTAGCTTGCGCGTCGAGTACCGAACAAATGATGAATATCAGGACGAAGTCTTCCTGTTAAAATGTGTCCAGTACCAAATTCGACGGGTTTAAAAGCAGCCGAATACCAAGGTGTGGGTATATATGCAAGGCTAATTTTAGATTTTAAAAAAGGAGTCTCATTCTGGATCCTTTCTTGTCATGCAGAAAAGCTTTCCTAGGTATTGTGGGATTCCCAGCATTCTGGCTGTTAAGAAACCTGAAAGGTGACCAAGCTCGGCCTTACAACATCCCTGTGGTTTAGTTCCCATTGATTTGATAACCACTGAGTGGAACGGTACAACCTGCTCCATGGGTTTTGCAGGAAGCTTGCAACAACATTCTGGGGCGTGTGGCAAGGCAAGGAGAGAACCAGCTTAGAACTAAGGGGAAATTTCCTGACAGTTATGGGAAACTCATCAAGGAGAGATTGAGAAATTAAGGATACATTTTCTGACCGTGAGAACAATTAATCAATTGAAGAGTTTCCTTCCAGAATTATGGGTGCTTCAAAACCGGAGGCATTGAAGAAGAGATTGGACAAAAACCAGCCTTTCTCATTTCCTGGAGCAGCGGTAGCTGTCAGAGATGTTGAGCCCTGCCTTCACCTTCAGGACAAATGGCATTTCCTAAGGCTGTTTTCCCTTGGATTGCCATCGTCCTTAACCTTCATGCCAAAGAAGAAGGCAAGAGGAGACGTAAATACATGAATCAGTGGAGCCCAAAGGGCGTGGGGAAGAGTTGCTTCTCCATCAAAGGGCTCCTGATGGCAACTATTGACTTCTTGAAGAACATTTGTGCAACGTTAGATGTTGACCTTGGTCTACCAGATCTCAGATGGGTTTCATAGCGGATCAGCTGCCCTCGGAGAAAATTCTGGCTTGGCCATTGTTTTGTTTTGAGGTTAAAATGTATATGAAGAACGTTTTCAGGGATTGGGTATGTCTAGTCTAGTGAAGAGAAGGACCAGGGGAGACATTATAGCAGCCTTCCAATATTTGAGAGCCTGACACAAAGACGAGGGAGCCAAGCTATTCTCCAAAGCACCTGAAGGCAGGACAAGAAGCCATGGATGGAAACTAATCAAGGAGGGAAGCAACTTAGAACTAAGGGGAAATTTCCCAACAGTGAGGACAATTAACCAGTGGAACGTCTTGCCTTCAGAAGTGGTGGGCACTCCATCGCTGGAGGCCTTTAAGAAGACACTGGACAGCCACCTGCCTGGAATGGCATAGGGACTCCTGCTCAAGCAGGGGGTTGGGCTAGAAGACCTCCACGATCCCTTCCAAGTCTATTATTCTGACCTGCCGGAAAAAAATCCGAAATTAGTTTCGCAAAGCTACGGTGACCGTTATGTCTCAGAGTGCCAAAGAGATAGGATATAGCCATGACAGTGAGACAGAAGCCCGGAGATGAAGATTTCAGGTGGAACCTGTCTTCGACGGCGAGTTGACAGCTGATGGGTTTTGGAGAAGAATGCTTTTCCACAGCTGCCTTGGGATTTTCACAGGGGCTGAATAATGCGCCAGCACAGGCGATGAAATCAGGAAGAGTCGGCATTGTATCTTCTGTTAGATTGGAGTAAACAAAGAAGGCCTCTCCCACCTCAGGTACACATATGCTGTTTGGACAGCTGCGGGGTCCATTTTGAAGGATGCCATCTCTTGGCAGACTGTGGGCTGGTTGCAAGGCTTGTGGGTGTTGCCATAGAGATGGCAAAATGCTCAGCCGAATGCGCACCTCTCGAGGCCTCTCTCCATCCAAGTCAGAGAAAACCAACTTAGCTCTGAGCGGAGATGCAGGGAAGCAGCCCCTAGACAGTGGTGAAATGGAACAACGGAACAGCAGGCATTTCTCCTTAAAGGAAAATATTTGTAGCTCAGGGTTGAAATGAGGGATCCACGGTGCTCTCTTGAGTTTGCTTCTTTTCTTGCAGGTGTTGCACTGATGATGTTCCCTAGTTTGGGTAATGAAACGTCTGCAAGAAACCATCCAAGAGACGGAGTAGAGTGGAGGAGAAGAGAGGAGGAGACAACAGTCAAGGGAAGAGGAGAAGGAAGGAGAAGGAAGAAGAGGGAAGGAGATACGGGAAAGGAGAGAAGGAAATGGACAAGAGGAGAGGAGTAGGAGAGAGGGAAGGAGGGGGAAGTGGAGAAGAGGAGAGAGAAGAGGGGAGAGGAGAAGAGGAAAAGGGAGGAGAGAAAGAAATGGATGAGGGAAGAGAAGTAGGAGAGAGGGAAGGAGAGGGAAGTGGAGAAGAGGAGAGAGAATAGGGGAGAGGAGAAGAGAAAAAGGGAGGAGAAGGAAGTAGAGAGAGGAAAGGAGAGAGATAAATATATAGAATGTTATGGTACAATTATGAAAATAATGTCTATAGCTATGACACACAGCATTATGCATTTAAAAGAGATTATAAATGTATGATTAAGAGAATATTGCTTATAATCAGGGTGTATAAAACTATGTATACCCCAAAAGGACTGGATGCAGTCCCTGGATCTCCCGAACAGGTGCAAACTGGCTGAATCCCACCACTGGTTGGAAGGGACCTTGGAGGTCTTCTAGTCCAACCTCCTGCTCAGGCAGGAGTCCCTGTAGAATTGGAAGGCTCGGTGTGATTGTTTGATTCTAATTTCAGACTTTTTGTGACTGCGTCTCGTTGAGTTCATCCTGAGACTACATAGACCATGTGGTTTTCTTGGCGAGATTTTCAGGACGGGTTTGGCTCTATATCCTTCTTCTTCTTCTTCCTGGGTCTGAATGAGAAGGAGTCTGATATTTTAAGATTTTGAATAGGGATACTTTATCCGCTTACGCACAGATGGGATTTGAATACGAAACAGCTTCTGTATTGAGCTGTAACCTCCCTTTCTCTCCCAAAAATGTGTCTGGCTTCGATAAAAATTGGGCCGTCTTGATTAATCTTCTCATGGAGAAATCCTTGAGCAGCTTCCAGTGAATCCCCTGGTTCCCTGAAACACGGCTTGGAAAACATCGATGACATAGGCTATTGGGTTGGATCCAATTTTGCCTCTCTTGAATCTCAAGAGTTGAGCAAATTCATTGGAAAACCATCAAAGGTTTTCCCCCTGGCATTTCCTTCTATGGGAAACGTTGTGCGGCTGCTATGTTGTGTCCCATCTCTCTTTTCCCAGTGCTGATCCGTGGCCATCTGTGGCCAACACTGAGAAATCATGGATGCTGTAATCTCCAAAAATTACCTAGATTGCTAAATCCTGGACCATAAATAAGGGACTCAAAATGAATGAAGTTGAATATACGTATCCCAGGATAATATTTCAGGATCCAATTTGAATTGGTCACCGGGATCTATCTATCTATCTGTCTGTCCATCTGTCCTTCCTTCCTTCCTTCCTTCTTTCTATCCATCCATCCATCATTTATCTATGTAACTGCCTTTTTATCTATCTATCTATCTATCTATCTATCTATCTATCTATCTATCTATCAATCATCTATCTATCATCTATCTACGTACCTTCCATTTTATCTGTCTGTCTGTCTACCTACCTTTTATCTATCTATCTATCATCTATCTATCTACCTATCTACCATTTTATCAGTCTCTGTCTGTCTGTCCATCCTTCCATCCATCTATCTATCTATCTATCATCTATCCATCCAACCACCCACCCACCTACCCACCCACCTACCTACCTATCTTATTACATCTATCTATCTATCTATCTATCTATCTATCTATCTATCTATCTATCTATCTATCTATCTATCTATCTATCTATCATCTATCTATAGATCTGTGTTGCAAGATAATGTTGCAAGACCCAATCTAAGTCGGTCAATGGGACCAGAGTTTTAGTCTTCCAACCTTGGGGACTGGTGCTGGAGCCCATCCTCAGAGGAGCCTCTCTCTCTCTCACCAGAATCTATGCTTTGGCCTATTCGATGCAGTGGCCGCACACAACCAAGCACCACATAAATACTACGCCTTGAATAGCCTTCTCTCTGGTAAAGAGAAGTTCCCCGAAGATGTGCTCCAGCATGAGTCCGGAAACTCAGAAAGCTAAACCTCGGTTCCTCCACTATTGTGAGATCCTAGCAATTGTGCTTCAACATCCTCTGGAAGAGCACAGGTTGACCATCCCATAGATAGACTAATTCCTTTCCACGTAGGTTGGATGGTGACACCCACAATTCTCAATCAGCCCACCCAACAGCACCGCTGGCAGAAGCTGATGGATGCCATAGTCTAGTCTCTCGACATCTTCTGGCTTGGCTTTGTGGAGAGAAAGTGGGAAGGGGGATTGGCTTAGCAAACGGTGGTCCAGACAACGGAGATTTGTTTCCTTTCTTCGCACCCACAGCCCACCTCTTTCACACTTCCTCTGTTTGGGGAGAGCTTCTTTGGAATCTCGGCGGCGTTGTTTCGTACAATCCCTCAGCCGGACAACGGTGGAATGCCAAGAGTCAGCCAGCTGAAAAGGACGTCTCGGTCCCGAGACACTTAATTTGAAGTATCTGCCAAGCCAGCTTGAATGCCGTTTGGAGGGTCCCAAACATAGCTGAAGGCTAGTTAGCTCTTTTCCCTAGCAACCTCAGGCTGACCTGCGAGGCAGAGATAGATCTTGTGGAGGACTAAGAGGGCTTAAGGAAGGCCCCCTCTCAACATTTGGGAGAGCATTTGTCTCTTGAGAGAAAGGCAAGTCTTACTTGAAAATGCATGAAGACGTGGTTTGAGTTGATATAATTAGAGAGGAAGGCACTCAGCGAAATCCCTTTCCTTTCTTTTCCTCTCTTTTCCTTCCTCTCTTTTCCTTTCCTTTCCTTTTTTCCTTTCTTTTCCTTTCCTTTCTTTCCCTTTCTTCTCCTCTCCTTTTCTTTTCCTTTCCTCTCCTCCTCTCCTTTCCTTTCCTCTCTTTTCCTTTCTTTTCCTCTCCTTTCCTTCCTTTCTTTTCCTTTCCTTTCCCTTTTCCCCTTTCTTTTCCTATCCTTTCTTTCCCTTTCTTCTTCTCTCCTCTCCTTTCTTTTCCTTTCCTTTCTTCGCCTTTCCTTTTCCTTTCTTCTCCTCTCCTCTCCTTTCCTTCCCTTCCCTCCTACTCATATAGGCACGAGCCAAGGGTGGAAATAACTATGCTGTCATTGAAATACAGGCTGATACTAGGTTGTATCTGGCTGCAGGCAATGGCAGTTTCTGGTGACAGAGGTCTGCCTTCTTTTGCACTCAAAGCTCTGGGATTTATGACATCAGTGTCACAGCCAAAGTGGGCCTTCCTTCCTCCCTTCCTCCCTCCCTCCCTCTCTTTCTTTCTTTCTTATTTTGGAAGAGAGAGAGCGCTGGTGCCCAAAGCACAAAGGGAAACCCATCCAGACTCTGCATGCCATGTTTGAAATAAGCAAGATGGTTTGCACACAAGTCAACTCTAGGACAGTACCAAAGCACCTCATTCCACATTTGGGGAGGGGGTCCCTATATCCGGTTGGTTAAAAATTAATTCATTCATTAATTCAAAAGACAAATAAATCAGGGAGCTTCAAAATGAAACGGGGAGAAGAAGAAGGAAGCCTTCACCTCTGGGCTTCCAAGACTGTTCAAAAAGTTGATGTCAAACCCAACTCCAGTCTTTCATCTGTCGGAAGCTCTCGACAACTCAACGTCAATAAGGATCAATGTTGCCTTGCTTGCCAAGATGACTGGAAGTGATGCCACTTTCGAGGTTATGGGGGGGGGGCAGAGGAAAGCCTGAGATCTTTTTTGTGGAGGACACATGGGTGGGATGACCTGAGTGGTCACTACATGGCCGACTTCACCCACCCTCCTGAGTCTCCCAGGAAAATGGCCAACGGATGGCGGGCGGGCGCCTTCTCCTCTTCAAAGGGTTAACCCGCGTGCGATCTTTTTAATTGTCAAAAGCGCTCTAGGCTATTAGGGTTGGCAGATTCTTCAATAATCTGTTTTATTTTTACCTGCTGGGAGCTTAATTAAAAAACAAAGAGGCTCAATTTAAAGCTGATTACTATGCTAATTTTGCAGGAACTGGGCTGCGATTAAGCAGCTTTAAAAGGGGGAATTTAGTTTGCCCTGGGGGAATAGGTTGGAGGCCGTTTTTGATTCCGTTTCATTACTTAGCTACAATTATTTATAAACTAAATGGAAATCATGATATTAAAGAGTAATAAAAAACACGAGTGTCTATGTATTATTGAGCAGGCGAAGTTTCCTCCTCCTCTCTCCCTCCTCTTTTTTCTCCCTCATTTTTTAATTTAGCACCGAAACGTGCCGGGACTTTATTATGATGACTTGCAGTTAACACAGCTAAATGCAGTTGTTAAATATAAGATGCCTTTTATATGGGCCCATAAATTGGGTCCTGTCTCTTCCGCCTTCCCCCAGATAGATCACGTGAATAAGTTTATAAAGTCATCACGGTGACAACCAAAATGAAGCTCACGTTGTTGGAGCAGAGAGTTTTATGAGACGAGAGGCGAGGAAGTCTCTTTAAATGGGAATAAATTATCTCGGATGCCTGGTTAAGAGTCCTGGGAATCTGGGGCTTGGGCATGGAGTATGCTTGCAATCCCAGCAGAGCTGGGTTGATCTGAACGGCTCGGAAAGCATCTGAAGGAGGAGATCTCAACTCGTTCTGAAGATCTCCTGGGGTTTCATGGCTGGAGAGTCCAAACAGGGCTTGTCCAAATCCCTGAATTCAACTGCTTCAGCGCTTGGTGGATTGTTGCGAACGTGAAATAAATAGCTGGGGACATTTGTTGTTGTTGTTAGTTGTGAAGTCATGCCTGACCCATTGCGACGCCATGGACTCCAGGCCTTCCTGTCCTCTACCATCCTCTGGAGTCCATTTAAGCTCACGCCGACTGCTTCGGTGACTCCATCCAGCCACCTCCTTCTCTGCCGTCCCCTTCTTCTTCTTTTGCCCTCCATCGTTCCCAGCATGAGGCTCTTCTCCAGGGAGTCCTTCTTCCTTCTCATCAGGTGGCCAAAGTATTTGAGTTTAGCCAAGTCCAACAAAGCCAGTTTTATGTTCTTACCCAAGCTAACACAGCACACACACATCAATAGATATTAGGACACGGTGTATCAGTTTGTCATTAGTGGCGCCCTTGCTAGTAAGGAGCAAATTCCACCCCAGGAACAGGTTCAATTTTATTCAAGGTAGCATCCGTTGGGATGACGACAATAGATTAAGTGATGGGAAATCTCTGCCACACAATATTATAATGGTTTGTGTTTTTCCTAAAGGGAAAATTCCTAGTCCAATGCAGTATATTTGGGTGCTCTAACTTGCTAGGGATTTGAAGGGATGCGGTGACTCAGTGGCTAAGATGCTGAGCTTGACGATCAGAAAGGTTGGCAGTTCGGTGGTTCGAATCCCTAGCGCCGCATAACGGAGTGAGCTCCCGTGACTTGTCCCAGCTTCTGCCAACCTAGCAGTTTGAAAGCACGTAAAAAATGCAAGTAGAAAAATAGGAGCCACCTTTGGTGGGAAGGGAACAGCATTCCATGCGCCTTTGGCGTTGAGTCATGCCGGCCACATGACCACGGAGATGTCTTCGGATGGCGCTGGCTCTTCGGCTTTGAAACGGAGATGAGCACCGCCCCCTATAGTCGGGAACGACTAGCACATATGGGCGAGGGGAACCTTTACCTCTACCTAATTTGCTTGGAGACGCAACAGAGCTGTGGTTTTATAGAAACTTGTGATATTCAAGTTGCCCTGCTTTGAAGTGAAAAGAAAAAAAGACAAATCCGTTTTGAACGTCGGTTTAGAAGTCACTGCAAAAGACTTGGGTTTTGGTTTGATCTGTATTCCGTGGCTTGTTCCTAAGAGTGCGGTCAAGCCACGGAGGGGTGGTGGTGTTTAAAGCCAATATTGATGTTTTACGCGAAAGGTGCCCTGGCTGACTTTACAATCTTCCGGCTTATCGGCAAATCTGCAAATACAGGTGCGGAGTGTCCAATTCGCTAAATCTCCAGAGCAAACACAGATGTTGAGAGGATGAAAAAGTCCTGGTTGTTCTTGGTCCCTTAGTGTTGATTAGTGCAAGGATAAATACTCAGATGTGACCTGCTCAGACTTTCCAAGAGGTGGTGGGCCCAGTTTTCCTAAGTCCTTTTGCATCCTTGATTTCCTTCCCCACATCCCTATTTCTTTTCTCTTTGATTTCCTGGTGGGGGTGGAGGTGGGGGTGCATTATTCAAACAGAACATCAGTAGTTCTCAACTGTTTGCAGTTTTGCTCCCTTCTCACCCCAAATCTCTACGAAGGAGGAGGGGACAGACTAATCGTGTCTTGGATATTGACCTGTGGGATCCTTGGTGCTTTCTGAGCTTGTAGGTTCCCTTGCTGACGTTTCGTTACCCAACTAAGTAACATCATCAGTGCTAGAAGGGAGCGAGGTTTGCAGAGAGGTGGAGGAGAACCGTGGGATCCTCGGTGCTATATATATATATATATATACTGATGATGTTACCTAGTGTGGTAATGAAACATCTGCAAGAAAACAGCCAAGACCAGAGCAACTGTATATGGTATATATATATATATATATATATATATAAACATCTATATATATATATATATATATATAATATATATATATATATATATATAAAATATATATATATATATATATATATATATATATATATATATATATATATATATATATATATATATATAGATATATATATATATATATATATATATATATATATATATATATATATATATATATATATATATATATATATATATATATATATATATATATATATATATATATATATACCTATATATATATATATATATATATACTGATGATGTTACCTACATATATATACAGTTGCTCTGGTCTTGGCTGTTTTCTTGCAGATGTTTCATTACCACACTAGGTAACATCATCAGTCCACTGATGATCTGACCTAGTCCGATAATGAGACGTCTGCAGTGATGATGCGTCCTAGTTCAGTGGTGAAATGTCTGCAAGAAACCAAGCTCTGAGACCACTAAGGACCCCACAGCGCTCCTCTTCCTCCTCCACTCCGCAAATTCTACTCCCTTCAGGGACTGATGACGTTACTTAGCTAGGGGATGAAACGTCTGCAAGAACAACACTGAGCTCAGAGAGCTCCCCAAAAAGTACATTCTCACCCTCCCAATCCAAAATGGCCCATCCCATCCTTTGAAACAACCCCAGAGTGGGCCCAGGTGGACAGGCAAATGCTAAAACTGGTTTTGGTGACCTAGGAAACCTAGGAAACAGAGAGGGGGGAGAGAGGAAAGGGTTCTTTCTCCCCCAACCGCAAATCAAAAAGACAGAAGGAAGAATCTTCCATTGGCAGCCGCACTTCTTCACCAGTCTGTTGTGGGTTTTATTTTTATTATTATTATTATTATTTTGTTGTGGTTGCTTAACCTGCACCCCACTGTTTCACGGCGAAGGGGGGAGGCGAGGAGCTGTAACACATGAAACATTTTGTTTATAAAACGCCTGTGTGTTTGTTTTATCTTGCCCTCTCCTCCTCCTCCTCCTCCTCCTCCTCCTCCCCCCACTGCAATCTCGATAATGGATGCCACCACTGAGCCTTGCGTGTCTCTTCTGCAGCAGCCCCAAACGCCGGAGCTTTTCAGAGGGTTATTAATAAAAGATTGTGTTGATGAGTTCGGAATTTGGCAATAGACCCCCCGCTGGACGGAAGGGGAAAAAAAAACATTAACACCGCAGGACGGTGAAATGCCTCCCTTGCAAATCAGCAACTAAACGGCTTTTCTTGATGGACTCCAGGCTGTGGAGCGTCTCGGCAAGGCCGGGTAGAAAGTTATTGTCTTGTTTTATGCCCAGCCTCTGGGTGGATCTGCAGCCCCCTCCTCTCTTCTTAATGTCCCCCTTTTGGGAAGAAAAGGACCATTATCCTTGCATGCTCTAAGTCATCCTTGCCAGCCCGCCCGCCCCCACCACGCACAACCTTCAAGACACAACATACATTAACAAAACACAACAACCAGTGATCAGGAGTTACGAACGCCGCTGGAGTTGGCACCGAAGGCAGTCCCCAAATAGCTACAATAGCAACCATCATCGGTGAACTTGGGCAGCTGAGTTTTGTGCATCCCACTTCCCTGCCTGAAGGACAGTTTTCTGAAGGATGGTTCCTTCCGCAGCTGGTGGGGTGGGGATGCCAGGCCAGGCTAAAGGGAGGCGTAACGTGCCACGTCAATTGGATCATTGACCAGAATTTGAGATTGATTGTGTTTGGGGGGAGCTGTTTGGAGTAACCTCTCATTTGGGTGCGGGGGGACCATCTCCAAAGTTCATGTTGTTGATCGCTCTTATCGTTGAACAAGATGGGACTATGAATATACCTAGAGTCTCTTCTGTGACACATTTGCAGAATAGCAGAGTTGGAAGGGAGCTGGGAGGTCTTCTAGTCCAACCCCCTGCTCAATAGGGGACCGTATTCCATTTCAGACAAATGGACAAATCCATTTCAAACAAATCTCTTCTCGAAAAGCTCCTGTGATGGAGTGCCCAAGTCCTTCCACTGATTAATTGTTCTCACTTGTCAGGAAATTCTGCCTTAGTTTTAGATTGTGTTTCTCCTTGATTAATTTCCTGTTGTGGCCCATGGTTCAGATCCGGACAGGGAGGAGGTTGGGGAGGAACCTGAGGCAGTCCTGGAGTCTGGGGAAGGCTCGGATGAGGGCTCTGTGTCAGAGACAGAGAAGGGGCCAGTGCCGTATGCCAGTTATCAGCTGCCTTCGGAGTCAGACATCAGTGAGGCAGAGGAACAGCTGGAGCCTGTTCCCAGTGTGCGCAGGCTCAGAGTTGTCAGACGAAGGGAGCAGCTAAAGAACGGGTCGACTTGGGAGGAAGGCCACAGGTGGATGATGAATGGCCCGTCCCAGAGGAAACAAGAGGAGCGAAAGGGGAGGGGAGTTTGCAGGAGACCATTAGTTCGCTTAATTGGTTTGTGACTCTCCGAGACTCCTTGCCAAGTTTTGCAGAGATCAGCCTGGCAGCTCTCCAAGCCAGAGAAGGTCTGTGACCGTAAATCCTCCCTTGAAAGACTTTGCTGGATGTGAAAGGAGCAGAATTCACAGTCAATTAATCAAAGGGATTTTTGTCGGGACGAGGAGTTGGCTTCATGCTCTCAGGAAGCCTCCGTCCGAACATTTCCATCCATGGCTTCTTATCCTGCCTTCAAATGCTTTGGGGAATAGGTGGACCCTCTCTTCTCTTGAATAGCCCCTCAGCTACTGGAAGACTGCTGTCATGTCACCCCTAGTCCTTCTCTTCGTTATACTGGATTCGTTAGACTATTTCTCGTCGTATGTAGTAAAAGAGGAGCCGCAAATGAAGTGGAGAGTAAGGTACTAGCCATGACGGCTCTGGGTTCTACAAAAAGGAATGCGTCTGTTTAGTCTAAAAGCAATTCCATTCAGCCACCCTACTAGGATTCCCAAAACGTTTTCCAAGTCCTGGTGTTGTCCTCGCCACAGGTATTATGAGAAAGAGGCCAGGAAGAAGCCCCAGCCAGCACTCCACCCCACCCACAACCTCCCATCCTTGCCTTGTCATGTTTCCACTGCCAGTGAGGAAGTGACAAAAGCTGGCTTGTTTGCAACATGCCCCCTCCCCCCCCCAGATGTTTGCAAGGACGCCGTGGCATTCTGCAGGGTTTGCAGCTGCTGCAGGCAGGGAAGAAAGCTATGGGGCCGGGAGGCAAGAATTGGCAGGAGTCCCTGCTGACGGGGAACCTGTCCACCCTCCCCGAGCGCTGCCTAGCTCCAGAATCGCAAATCGCAAAACAAAGTTTGCCGTGCGAGCTACGCAGCAGCTGAGCCAGAAGGGGAAAAAATTGGCTTCGTGAGAAAGTCACGATGACTATTGATCTGGGAATGGTGCCAAGATTCTGGGGGTGGTGGTGGTGGGGAGGATCCCCAAGGCAAGAAGGCTTCTTAGCCCAACTCGGAGATGTTGGCAGGTGAATCTGGAGCCTTCTTGATGCAAAGCAAGTGATCTATCTCTCAGTTAAGGCCCTTGTGTAATATCTAGATCTCCTATCCAGATCCCTTCCAGTCTAGAAGCTCCAGAGATGTGGACTTCAACTTCTCTGCTGTGGCTGAGCTGCCAGGCAAATTCTGGAGATGAAGCCTCCATATCTGGGAATTGTCCAGAGTTGGAAAGCTTTAGTTGCCTAGTAGGAGCTGCTAAGAGGAGGGAGGAACTAATACCCAACTTAACTCCTCCTCCCCCAAATGAAAGGAAGGCCTCATTCAACCAAAAGAATAAGAGCAAGGTTGGTTGTATTTAACCATTGGTGGGTCTCTCTAAATATCACCCCCTTCCTTTATAAGGGTTGGGTTGGAGAACCCTTCCCAGAGAAGACACCTGGTGAAAGCTTTTAAGGAGAGGGCTGCCTATGAATACTCCTTCAGACCGTCAGTGAAGGCAACTCAGCCTACTCCAAGTCTCAGGTTGATGCTCTCCTTCAATCCCAGATCTCGTAACATGTTGGAGAAACTAAATAAACAAACAAACTTATCCTAAGTTTTCTCTCTGTGCCTGGAAGATAAGATGTGGGGACAAGTGATCAAGAGAAGGAAACATGATTTAATTACCCAAGAGGCCTCAATCCATTTACCTCCCCAATTGATTGATACGTCCTGTGATACGAGTACATCCAACAAGCCACGTTGTGCTGCCTTTACAACTTCCTCCTGTTTAGCCAGTCTTTTGAACCTTGCTTAATGCGGACGGCAAACCCAATGCGGCACTGGGCTTATCTCAACCGGGGCGAGCTACAACACAACAGTTAACAATCCTGTTTGCCCAAACAAACAGGAGGAAATTAAAGACCGGGATGGTAAAGGTTAGTTGTTAGGGCTTGATTATAAGAGCAAACAGCGCACAAGAGGAATTGGGAGGCAGGGTGGATTTAAAAGCAAGATAAGGAACCAGAAGGCAATAAATCAGGGACATGATATAACGGGGCCAGATGGCTTTGGATCCTGGCACTGCCAACCAGTGGCAACAAGGCCAAGGGCACTCTTGTGCTGCTGGGGGCATTCCCGGCACATGGGTCATATGTGAACAGCGAGAATCAGGCTACCTTTTTTTCCAGGACTTTAGAACCTGGAATCTTAGGGCTGGAAGGGACCTTGGAGGTTTTCTAGTCCAACCTCCTGTTCAAACAGGAGGCCTTATGCCATTTCTGACCGATGGCTGTCCTGTCTCTTTAGCACTGGGCCATTTCTTCTCTCCCCCCCCCCCCCCCCGCGATCGGTTTTAGATTTTTTTTCAGTAAAATAGCTTGTTTTCTTTACTGTCCAATGAAGAGGCTGCCCAATTCCATCCCAGCTCGGGGTGGCCTATAAAATTAATAAATAATTTCCATATCGGCCAGCGGTAAAACCTAGAATTGTGGCTAGCCAGCTCCCGGCCAGAAGATTTGCTAGCAAGCATTAGCCATCAGCCAGTTGAGTTCACCTCCAGAAATGGGCAGGGATTGGAATGGGGCCAACTCGCCCTGGGGGCAATTCAACAAATGCAAAAATTAAATTAATTTCGAGGGAACCGTGGCCAGTAATAATAACAAGAGAAAGAAAGTCAATCCAGAAATACGAGAGTCGCAATCATTTCGATGACAACGTGGTGGTCACCGCTAATAAAAGTAACCCGAATGAAACTATTAATGTTAGCATTGAATTGTCTCCATGTGAATTGTCTTAGACCAGGGGTGTCAAACTCAAATCTCATTGAGGGCCGTATCAGGGATGTGTTTTAACTCGTGTGTGTGTGGCCAGCTCTCTGTCACTCATTGAGGTTCCCTTTCCCAGGCCTTGGGCCAGATCTAAGCACTCCGCAGGCCGGATCCGGCCCCCAGGCCTTGAGTTTGACACCCCTGCCTTAGACCCTCAAGAATGGGATGCGTTTTGTCCTCCCCCCCGGTGCAGAACCACCTGAATAAATATCCCTCTCTCTCTCTCTCTCTCTCTCTCTCTCTCTCTCTCTCTCTCTCTCTCTCTCTCTCTCTCTCTCTCTCGTTGGGCTCTTCCCTCTTCCGCAGGTTGTTTGCGGCCAAATGCAGTGGGTGCATGGAAAAAATTGCCCCCACGGAGTTCGTCATGCGAGCGCTGGAGTGCGTTTACCACTTGAGCTGCTTCTGCTGCTGTGTCTGCGAGCGGCAACTGAGGAAAGGGGACGAGTTTGTCTTGAAGGAAGGCCAGCTCCTTTGTAAGAGCGACTACGAGAAGGAGAAGGACCTGCTCAGCTCCGTCAGTCCAGATGACTCCGATTCAGGTGAGGGTCCCTTCTGAAATGGACCACCCTTGCTTGGTGGGGTTTCCAAAATCTGGTTGGCCACAGTGTGATGAAGGATACCGGACCTTTGTCTGAATCTGACCTCAGGGCTCTTCTTATTAACATTTCTAATAATCAACATTTTCAATAGAACATAAGCTTGGAGGTCTTCTAGTCCAACTTTCTCCCCATGGCAGGAGATCTTCTACCATTCCGGACTTTCTTTGAGTTTAATGGGATGGATACACCTGATCATAGAAAGAACAACAGAACAGAATAATAGAGTTGGAAGGGAGCCCAGAGGTCATCCGTTCCAACCCTCCATCTGTAGCTCAGAGTACAACTGTGAACTCCACCGTTAAAGGATGATTAATCAATCTTTGTTCAGTAGGTGGGAAAATTGACATGCGTCCTTACCATAGGGTTAACGGCTATTTCCGCTCCCTTTTTTGCATCGGTCTAATTTTTTTTAAAAAAATAGAAGGGATAAAACCATCTACTCTAGTTTATAAATCTGGTGCAGTGTAAGGTGTAAACCAGGTGATGTCATTTAACCAAGGAAAGCATAGTGTTATGGCCCACTGGTGTCCAGCAGAGCTGGCAGCAGATTCAGACAGTGAGGAGGTTGGGGAGGAACCTGGGCCAGTCCTGGACTCTGGGGAAGGCTCTGATGAGGGCTCTGTGTCGGAGGCAGAGAGGAGGCCAGGGCCATCTGACAGTTATCAGCTGCCTTCGGAGTCAGACATCAGTGGGGCAGAGGAACAGCTGGAGTCTGTTCCCAGGGTACGCATGCGCAAAGTTGCCAGAGGAAGGGAACAGCTAAAGAACAGGGGTCGACTTGGGAGTAAGGCCACAGGTGGACGATGAACGGCCCCTCCCAGAGGAAAAAAAGAGGAGCAAAAGGGGAGTGGAGTTTGCAGGAGGCAATTAGTTCGCTTAATGGGCTTGTGACTCTCCGAGACTCCTTGCCAAGTTCTGCAGATATCAGCCTGGCCGCTCTCCAAGCCAGATAAGGTCTGTGATTGTAAATCCTCCCTTGAAAGACTTTGCTGGGTGTGAATGAGCAGAATTCACAGCCAATGAATAAAAGGGGTTTTTGGTCGGGGCAAGGAGTTTGCTTCATGCTCTCGGGAAGCCTCGGTCAGCACACACAGCTTCCTGCTTCTTAGCTCTGCCATATTTGCACGATATATCAACAGTGAAAAGCGACGATGAGGACGGGGACATCAAACCGGCTAAAGGGCAAATAACCCCCGGGAAGGGGGGCGATGATGCAAAAGACCCCAGAAGACCTAAAAGGCCGCGGACTATCCTAACAACCCAACAGAGAAGAGCGTTCAAGGCCTCCTTTGAAGTCTCTTCCAAGCCTTGTAGGAAGGTAAGTTTCTCCTCCATCACGGCAACCTTTGCTCTTCATCCTTGGTATAGTTAACTCTTTGCACACAGGAGGTTCTTAACTCCATCCCAGGCGCAGCCGGGGTAACTTAGACTTACTGCTTAGGGGTCCGGCTTGATTGTCTTTGAAATTCTCTCTCGTTATGCAACTGCTGTGTTCTTCTATCATCCTTCAGTGGGGTGGTAAAAATTGAGGTGCATCCTATTCTAGCTGAGATCTATTTCCTTTCAATTTGTGGCTCTCCAGATATCCAGTTTGTTAGTGGAAGATAAAAAGTATAAACCTCCATCTCACCAAATAAAGGAGGACATTTCCAGATGAATCTGGAAATGTTGGGAGCCGGATTCACTTAACTGCGTTACTAACTTAATAACTGCAGTGACTCACTTAACAACCATGGCAAGCAAACGGGGCAAAACTCGCTTAACAACTATTTCACTCAACAACAGAAATGTTGGGGTCCACATGGTGGTTGTAAAGCGAGGACTGCCTGGGCTCTGGGAAATTAAGGGTTGGATCAAAGCTCGCTGCAACACTTAGCATTGGAATCTTTGCACGCCATGAGCATTTCTTGGAAATGGGGACCCAACTTTGCCAGGCGGATGAAAGGGAGGCTTTTCGGAGGATTGTGGCAAGCTTGGTTATCTGTATTTGGCCTTTCTTGCAGGTGAGGGAGACTCTGGCGGCTGAAACTGGCCTCAGTGTTCGCGTCGTCCAAGTCTGGTTTCAGAACCAAAGAGCAAAGGTAAGAAGCTCAAGGAGGCTCCGTGTCAGGAACGTTGCATCAACGGAGGGAGAATCAGGCTGACCTCGACTCTCTTTCCTTTCGCAGATGAAAAAGCTGGCCCGGAGGCATCAGCAGCAGCAGGAGCAGCAAAATTCACAGCGTCTTGGCCAAGGTAACTGGCCTGCAAAGCTTAGGACTGGTGGTTTATTGGTAAAAGAGAATATTTGTAGCCTGGGGTGCAATTAGGAGGAGGGACCTTGGTGCCCTCCGAGCTTGGTGGCTTTCTTGTGGACGTTTCGTGACCCAACTAGGGAACATCATCAGCGCTAGAAGGGAATGGAAATGTGGAGAGGAGGAGGAGGAGGATTGTGGGCTCCTTGGTGCTCTCTGAGTTTGGTGTTTTCTTGTAGACGTTTCGTGACCCAACTAGGGAATAACATCATGCTAGAAAGGAGTGGGGTTTGTGAAGTAGAGGAGAGAGGAGGAGGAGGAGGAGGAGGAGGAAGATTGTGGAATCCTTGGTGCTCTCTGAGGTTGGTGGTATTCTTGCAGACGTTTTCACGACCCAACTAGGGAACATCATCAGCGCTAGAAGGGAATGGAAATGTGGAATTGAGGAGGAGGACTAGGACTGTAAGGTCCTTGGTGCTCTCTGAGCTTGGTTGTTTCCTTGTAGACGTTTCATGACCCAACCAGGTAACATCTTCAGTGCTAGTAGGGAGTGCAGAGTTTGCTCCTCGTAGTTTGCCCTGCAGCCAGCAATCCATACCCTGAAAAGCAGCTCTTCCTCCAGTCTGCCAAGGTTGTTCTCACATCCCGGTTGCAGAAATATAACCGTTGCATTTCCAGTTTCAAAATAATCGGAAGCTGTGCTGCCTATTTTGGCCAACTGCGCATTAAATTTGGCAGCGTGGTGGGGGAAATATAAGACACCCATGCAAGGGGGGAGGCGGAAGAAACGGATATGAGGGCTGCATACATCCAGGGGTTGCCAGGGGTTTGAAAAGCAGCGTAATTGTCCCCATTCTGTATGTTCCACCAGAATAAATCTTGCACCGCACTTCCAAAGGGAAGGTAGCTGGTTTTCTGAGAACATATATGCCTTGGCACAGTTTCAGCTCTGGCACCCTGATAATAATTGGCATTCAGTTCGTCCTGTCTGCTTTGGGCCATGCTGGCACCATCAGGCGCCAGTCAGTCAGGGCTGGCAAAGTGCCACAGCAGAGACCGGACAGATCTGGGGCCTCTGCCCTACCCAGCTTGCAAAATCTGTCTCGGGTGAGGACGCAACGGCACTTCTTGCATATGGATGAGAGATGCAGCAGCCCTCGTCAGACAGGCATTGCTCAACGTCAGAGGGTGTCGGCTGGTGCCAGGCCTCGTGGGAGTGGAGTCGAAAGAGCGATCGGCAACTTCTCCTTCCATCCTTTAGCAGGAATGAATCACCGCTTTCAAGTAACCCTCTGATGGGGCTGAAAGATTGGGTGGTGAGGTGGTGGTGGTGGTGGGGGGGGAAGACGTTAGGAAAGATTCTCCGCAGGATCAAATCAAATCCAGATTCTAAATCTCAGAAGTTAAGGAAGGAGGACATTGCTCAGGAAGCTTCCTTTCTAAAGAGAATTTTATTTATTTTATTTATTTAGCTGGTCGAACATGTGCGAGACAGCAGGTATAAGTATAAACATGGACATGAAGACAGGAAATGGGTACGAATAAACAGGGCAATAGGACAGGGACGGTAGCCACGCTGGTGCGCTTATGCAGGTCCCCTTTACGGACCTCTTCGGAATGGGGCGAGGTCCACGGTTGACAGTTTGAGGTTGAAGCTGTGGGGGGTTTGAGGATGTAACAACGGAGTCAGGTAGAGCATTCCAGGCGTTGACCACTCTGTGGCTGAAGTCGTATTTTCTGCAACCGAGTTTGGAGCGGTTTCCCTTGAGTTTGCATCTATTGTGTGCTTTTGCATTATTGCGGTTGAAGCTGAAGTCATCGTTGACAGGTAGGACGTTGTAGCAGACAATTTTGTCTACGAGGCTTAGGTCAGACCGTAGGCGGTGTAGTTCCAGGTTGCCCAAAATGTTGAGAATGAAATGGGCTGCCTTGTCCTTATTTAGTGACAAGTGGTCCAAGAACACTGGACATTATTTAAGTGACAAATGGTCCCTGTGTGAGCATTGTGTACATTGTGAGATCCTTGGTGCTCTCTCTGAGCTTGGTTGTTTTCTTGCAGACATTTCACAACCCAACTAGGTAACGTCATCAGTGCTGGAAGGGAGTGGGTTTTGCTCTTTGTTTATACACAGTAATTTCTCCTGCCAGTGTTGATGAAGGTGTGCTTTTTCTTCTTGGTACTTCCTTGATCAGGGTATTGTGATGATGTTTCCCAGTTGAGTGGTGACATGTCTGCAAGAAAAGAACCAAGCTCAGAGACCACCAAGGACTCTCTGAGCACAAACTCCATTCTTCTCCAACTCCTCCTCCTCTACTCTACAAGCTCCACTCCCTTCTAGCACTGTTGATGTTCCCTAGTTGGGTCCTGAAATATCTGCAAGAAAAGAACCAAGCTCAGAGACCATCAAGGACTCCACAGTCGTCGTCCTCCTCCTCCTCCTCCTCCTCCTCCTCCTCCTCCTCCTCCTCCTCCTCCTCCTCCTCCTCCTCCTCCTCCGACTCCACTCTCTTCTAGCCCTGTTGATGTTCCCTAGTTGGGTCATGAAATATCTGCAAGAAAACAACCAAGCTCAGAGACCACCAAGGACTCCACAGTCCTCCTCCTCCTGCTCCTCCTCTTCCTCCTCCTCCTCCTCCTCCTCCTCAGACTCCACTCTCTTCTAGCCCTGTTGGATGTTCCCTAGTTAGGTCGTGAAATATCTACAAGAAAACAACCAAGCTCAGAGAGCACGAAGGACCCCACAATTCAACCCAAAACTACAAAAATTCTCTTCCAATCTGCAATCTCCCTGCCCTTCCTTATTCAGTCTTGTCCTCTTCGCTTCACCGTCTTACGTGATAGATGGAAAGGTGTTCTGGGGGGGGGGGGGGGGGGGGGAGGAACAAAAAGCAATAACCCAACAATAGTTTCACTTCCTCTTCTTTTTCACCATCATTTGTTTCCTCTGCCTTCTTTGCAGCCAACCCTCCTCCCTCCCGTAAGTTATTCTCAGCCCGGTTCCTCTTTTGAAAGGCACCGTGAGCTAATCGGGAAATCACAGAGATGATGTGATGTGCTTCATGTGCAGCCAAATGAAGTTGGGGGATTGGCGTCACATAGTTTCTTCAGTTTTTCATAAGTAGGCTCCATAATCCCATCAAGATGACATGGGGCTGATTTCGTAAAAACGTGAATTCCTGGGTTCCCCGTGTTTTGAAAGAAGTTGGGTATGAATAAGATGTTGAGTCCTAACAAATATGGTTACTCTTTTTAAGTTTGAACACAGTGCCATTCGCCACCCAGAATCTCTGCAACAGTGAGATGGGCTGCCAATGAATTTTTATTAATAATAATAATAATAAAAATAACAAGAATAATAATGGATGTGGCAGTGCCTGGAGACAGCAGAATAGAAGAGAAAGAACTGGAGAAGATAACAAAATACATAGACCTACAAATAGAAATAGAATGACTATGGCAAAGGCAAGCAAGGGTAGTACCAATAGTCACAGCTGCCTTGGGAGTTGCCTTGAAAACAACTGGAGCACCACTTGAACATTGTCGGCATTGACAAATTTGCCACCAGTCAATTGCAGGAGCCGGCTTTACTTGGAACGGCTTCCATCCTGCAACGATATCTGTAACACCGTCAGACATCCAGAGTTGCAGATCTCAAGTCCTTGGTAAGGGCTCGATAGGTAGACAAAAATGCCAAACCCAGACTGAACACCTGGCTGTGTGATGATGAATAAGGTTAAGAATAATAACAACAACAATAATAAAAACATCATTGGCATTGACAACATTTATATTAGTCAATTGCAAAAGCTGTTTATTCATCCGGTGCTAATACCTTTAACACACCCACATCTGCCTATCGCAGGGCCTTGGGAAGGACTCAATAGAAGGAATAAAAATGCCAAATCCAGTCTAAACATCTGGCTGGCTTTGCAACCAACAACAATAATAACCAGCGGCATTGACACCATCCCCATCAGTCAATTGCAAAAGGCAGCTTTGCTAGGAACAGCTTACATCCTTGACATAGTCCTTTTTTAACCCCATGAAAGCACCACATCTGCCTATCCCATTTCCTTAGGAAGAACTTGATAGCTGGGCAAAAATGCCAGACCCAATCTGAACATCTGGCTGATGGTGCGATGAACAATAATGGTAGGTTGACTGTGAGTCGAGCATTACTTGGAGTTGTCTTTGTTTCGTCTTGCAGAAGTAATGTCCAACCGGATGGAAGGCATAATGACGTCTTACACACCCCTTGCACCACCGCAACAACAGATTGTAGCAATGGACCAGAGCACCTACGCCACTGATCCTTTCCAGCAAGGTCTCACCCCGCCACAAATGCCAGGTGACCACATGAATCCTTATGGTAAGACTCCCTGGGAATCAGCTGCCATTGTCATGTGCAAGTAAGACCTTCAGAACATCTGTGGGAACTCTGAGGTTCTCCTCTTAACATCTGGAAGGGTGCAGAAGTGTCCAGAGAACCACTAGAGTGCAATGGTTCAGGATGGGCTCAAGAAACACCTGTTTGTCCATTCTTGGCCTGTGGAACTCACTGGGTGATTTTAGACTGAAATTTCTTTCTTTCAGCCCAAACAGATTTGCAAGCAGGGTTGCCTAAGCTGCTTTTATCTCCTAAAGCAAAGCAGGGGAGAAATCTAAATTCAGATATCCTATCAGTTAGAGTCTCTTCTTTTTTTTTCTTCTTGTTTACTTGTTTTGAGGTGGATTTGACAAAGCGGAGCTCCTAGGAATGGACAGATCAAAACTCCTCCTGTTTCTGTGTTCATCGGTGACTTCATTTTAATCCCACCCATCCCCACAAAGGATCTGAAGACACATTAGAGTAGTCCACGGTAGTGAGAGAGTTAGAGGATTTGAACGCTTCTTCTGTTCTTCCTTCCTTTCCCTTGTTCCTCCAGATCTCCACACCCCGTTGGCAAACGTAGGGATTAAATCAGCTTCTTTCTCATTTCCTGGAGCAGCGGTAGCTGTCAGAGATGTTGAGCCCTGCCTTCACCTTCAGGGCAAATGGCATTTCCTAAGGCTGTTTTCCCTTGGATTGCCATCATCCTTAACCTTCATGCCAAGGACGAAGGCAAGAGGAGATGTAAATAAATGATTCAGTGGAGCCCAAAGGGCGTGGGGAAGAGTTGCTTCTCCACCAAGGGCTCCTGATGGCAACTATTGACTTCTTGAAGGACATTTGTGCAGCGTTAGATGTTGACCTTGGTCTACCAGATCTCAGATGGGTTCCATAGCGGATCAGCTGCCCTGGGAGAAAATTCTGGCTTGGCCATTGTTTTGTTTTGAGGTTAAAACGTATGTGAAGAATTGGGTATGTCTAGTCTATTGAAATGCAGGGACGTGGTGGCTCAGTGGCTAAGTGGCTGAGCTTGTTGATGAGAAGGGCAGCAGTTCGGCGGTTGAAATCCCTAGCGCTGTGTAACGGAGTGAGCTCCTGTGACTTGTCCCAGCTTCTGCCAACCTAGCAGTTCAAAAGCAAGTCAAAAATGCAGGTAGAAAAATAGGAACCACCTTTGGTGGGAAGGAAACAACGTTCCGTGCACCTTTGGCATTGAGTCATGCCAGCCACATGACCACAGAGACGTCTTCGGACAGCGCTGGCTCTTCGGCTTTGAAACGGAGATGAGCACCGCCCCCTAGAGTCGGGAACGACTAGCACAGATGTGCAAGGGGAACCTTTACCTTTTTAGTCTATTGAAAAGAAGGACCAGGGGTGACATGATAGCATCTTCCAGTATTTGAGGGGCTGCCCCAAAGAAGAGGGAGTCAATCTATTTTCCAAAGCACCTGAAGGCAGGACAAGAAGCAATAGATGGAATCTAGTCAAGGAGAGAAGCAACTTAGAACTAAGGAGAAACGTCCTAACATTGAGGAGAATTATCCGGTGGAACTCCTTGCCACCAGACGTTGTGGATGCCCCATCACTGGAGGCTTTTAAGAAGAGACCGGACAGCCACTTGTCTGAAATGGTATAGGATCTCCTGCTCAAGCAGGGTTTGGACTAGAAGGCCTCCAAGGTCCCTTCCAACTCTCTTATTCTATGTATCTCTTCATCTATTATGAAGCCAGGATACGAAAGACCCCTAAAGAGTTAAACCACCGCATTATTCTAGTTATGTGCTTCTTATTTTTAAGGAGGCCTGGAACTGGAGAAAGTAGGAGGGGGGGGGGGGCACCAGCAATCCCAAGTCTTGTCTTTTCACAACCACATCAGTGGGAAGGCTGCATCAGATGTGGTTTGGCAGAGAGCTGGTTTACCCTCTTGCATCCAGAGCTTTTTAGCATGCAAATTGATAACAGGTCTTATCGCACTCACAACAACGGCATGCAGGGGGTGGAATGTCCAGATTCCCAAACTGGGATTGCCAGATGGGTGGCATGGAAATTGGAGAAGGCACCCCCAGTTGATCTCTGTGGCTGGGCGAGGATCTGCTATTCAGCTTTCGCCCTTCGCCCATCAAGCCGGGTCTCGTATGAGAGATCCTGCTGCGTGCCTGCTTTGAATAATTCAGAATAATTCAGCCGAGCTTTGTCTTATCAAGCCTTAATGTCCCTGGAGCAGATCAAAGAATTAAGTTCTTCTCTTAAGCAGGATAGCAGTAGCCCTTAGACTTATATACCGCTTCACGGTGCTTTTAAGCCCTCTCTAAGCGGTTTACAGAGTCAGGATAGATAGATAGATGATGATAGATAGATAGATAGATAGATAGATAGATAGATAGATAGATAGATAGATAGATAGATGATAGATAGATAGATAGATAGATAGATAGATAGATAGATAGATAGATAGATAGATGATAGGTAGGTAGGCAGGCAGGCAGGCAGGCAGGCAGGCAGGCAGGCAGGCAGGCAGATAGTAGCACTTAGACTTATATGCTGCTTCACGGTGCTCTACAGCCCTCTCTAAGTGGTCAGCCTATTGCTCCAACAATCTGTGTCCTTGTTTTACCAACTTTGGAAGGATGGAAAGCTGAGTCAACCTTGAGCCGGTCAGAATCGAACTCCTGGCAGTCGGCAGTAGTAGCTTGCAGTATTGCATTCTAAGCACTGCACTACCAGGAAGGAGAATGAGAAAGGGAATTAAGAGAGGAAGGAAGGAATAGTAATAGCTCTATAGACTTATATACCGCTTCATAGTGCTTTTACAGCCCTCTCTATGTGGTTTACAGAGTCAGAATCTGGGTCCTCATTTTACCCACCTTGGAAAGATGGGCGGCTGAGTCAACCTTGAGCCTGGTGAGATTCGAACTGCCAAATTGCAGGCAGCCGGCAGTCAGCAGACATAACCTGCAGTACTGCACTCTAACCACTGCACCACCGTGGCTCAGGATGATCTTTGGGGGCCTACACATTCTGGAAGATCCAGGTGTTATTGCGCATTTTAAAGTCAACTGACATCACGGCGTCATTCCCATCTCTCAAGAGCTTCCATATTTTCTAGCTGCTCAACAATGGGAATCTTTCTGGATTCTCTTCGAATAAAAGATGAGGTTCCAGACATGAAAAGTACAAAAAGACTATACGGTTGACCTAAGAATTGCACAGTCAGGGAGCAAGGTTTCTTCCCCCGTTTTGCAATGGATTGCCGCTTCCAAAGGCAATCCGTGGGCCCTCTTGCAACACAGTTATCTAGGGATCTAGCCCTCATGATTTATCGCCTTACATCAGACTTCTAGGCAGCGTTTTCTAAGAATGGAAAAACTTCCTTGTCACCTCAAACTCGGCATGGTGTTTGCCGCCCTCTGATTTCACCATAGGGGGACAAATGAGTTTGCGGAGCAGGTTGCAAACAGCGGCAGGAATGCATGTCAAAGAAACAACACATGAGGAAGGAGGAGGAGAAAGCAGACTCAAGGACTCATCCCTCTTGTGTTGTTGTTGTTAGTTGCGAAGTTGTGTTCGGCCCATCGTGACCCCATGGACAACGTTCCTCCAGGCCTTCCTGTCCTCTACCATCCGCCAGAGTCCATTTAATCTCACGCCGACTGCTTGGGTGACTCCGTCCAGCCACCTCCTTCTCTGCCGTCCCCTTCTTCTTCTTTTGCCCTCCATCGTTCCCAGCATGAGGCTCTTCTCCAGGGAGTCCTTCTTCCTTCTCATTAGGTGGCCAAAGTCTTTTGAGTCTCCTCTTCAGGATCTGGCCTTCTAAAGAACAGCCAGGGTTGATCTCCTCTAGGACTGGCCGGTTGGATGGCCTTGCAGTCCAAGGGACTCACAGGAGTCTTCTCACTTCTTGGGCGCTCAGTCTTTCTTATGGTCCAACCTCTTGTAGCAAATCTAAAGACGAAAAATAAGACCGGGCTGAAAGAAAGAACTTGTAGAGTTCTCAGCTTAGCTGGTGAAATATTTCTGCTTTTCACTCTTTCACTTCCTTTTCAAATCGACCCCTGTTCTTTAGCTCTTCCCTTTGTCTGGCCACTCTGCGCATGTGCACACTGGGAACAGGCTCCAGCTGTTCATCTGCCTCACTGATGTCTGACTCCGAAGGCAGCTGATAACTGTCAGACGGCCCTGGCCCCCTCTCTTCCTCCGACACAGAGCCCTCATCAGAGCCTTCCCCAGACTCCAGGACTGGCCCATCTTCCTCCCCAACCTCCCCACTGTCTGAATCTGCTGCCAGCTCTGCTGGCGGGCCACAACACATGCACCTTACCTGACTGCGGTTAGGGTTGATGGGACGTGTAGTCCACCCCATTCGGTGGACGCTCTGTCTCAGGTGGCAGAGAGACATTAACTGAGTGTCTTTCGCTTTGGGAAACATCCTTGACTGTTTTTAAAGTCATCTTCCTTCGTCAGCCAAGTTTGCTTCAGGGGGAAGGGGTATAAAATTGAGGGCCTCCCCCGCCCCAACACTGGGTTTCTCCTCTTCCCTTTTGCAACCCCTCTTCGTTTTCCTTCCAGTGGCAACTTTTATTGGCACTGACAAGATTTGATTCTGACATTCCTAAAAGCCACAGTTTCCTCTGATGGAATGCAGGAGCTTTTGTCTTTTGCCAGCTTGCTTGCCACAGATTATTTGCTCATGTCAGATAAAAAAGGATTTTTCCCGTTCTTTCTCTCTCTTTTGTGATGTTTCTCTCTCTTTTTCCTCTCTTCTTCTTCTCTCTTTCTCTCTCTTCCCCTCTTTCTTCCTGTATCTTTCCCCCTGTTACTCGCTCTTTCTTTCTTTTTCTCTGTCTCTTTTCCTTTCTTTCCCTCTTTTTTTTCTCTCTCTCTCTCTCTTTGTCTCTTTGTCTCTGTCTCTCTCCCTCTTTCTCCCTGTTTCTCTCTCTCTCTCTTTTCCTCTTTCTGTCTCTCTTTCCCTCTCTTTCTCTCTCTAACTTTCTCTTTCCTTCTCTTTTTCTCTTTCTGTTTCTCTCTCTTTCTCTCTCTTTCACTCTCTTTCTCTCTCTCTTTCTCTAACTTTCTCTTTCCTCCTCTTTTTCTCTTTCTGTTTCTCTCTCTCTTTCCCTCTCTTTCTCTTTCTCTGTTTCTCTCTTTCTCCCTGTTTCTCTCTTTCTCTCTCTCCCTCACTCTTTTGAAATGTTATAGACTGCAAAGCAAACAATTTTCTGGCAGAGAGCCCAACCATTTCTTACATCCCGCCCAATGATGCTATCATAGTGCCATTAAAATCTCTAGCAAAGAGCCAGGCCTGCTTTTTCTCTTCATCTGATTTTTCAAGTGCAAATTATTTTGATTTTTTTGCAGCAGAGAAAATCAACACAGCTGAAGAAAAAGCACAGCCCTCCAAAAGATTATGACAACTCACAATGCACCCAGGGCAACTGAGCAGTATTATTGTTATTGTTGTCCTTATTATTCCCAGAAACCAAACACCCTGGAGATTTAAGATAGGTTCTTACAAAAAAAAAAAATCTCCCATGCTTTCCTTTGCTATTCGCGGTTGCTCTTTGGAACAGAAGTATATCCAGATGTGGCAATCATGCGCAGAAATTCCTCCTGGGTCCACATCCTACACTGCAGCTAGTAAAGGCCTTAACCAAAAGTTGGCTACGTCAATCCAGGTTTGCGGTGATGCAAAAATTGAAGCAGGAGTATTTCCAGCTCCCCAGATTTCTGATGTTATCAAAATCCTGTGACTTGAGTTTGCCTAGAGTATGCCATTTGCAAGTTCAGGGAAGATTTCTTCTTAGTTCCAGGCTGGTTCTCTCCTTGATCAGTTTCCATACATTGCTTCTTGTCATGCCTTCAGACGCTTTGGAGAATAGGGTGACCTTTTCCTCTTTGTGGTGGCCCTTCGAGCATTGGAACACTGATATCCTTTTAACCTGGAAGAGCCTTAAAAAAACGGTACCTCCAACATAAATGGGACCTCTAATCCTTCTCTTCATTAAACGGGACACATTCGTGTCCTGAGAAAAGGAGACAACAAACTGTATTCTTGATAGCCTGTTTTTCACCCATGAGAATGTTCCACGTTACGAAAAGATTCCAATGCACTGGCCTTCAAGGCCAACATTTGTTGGGTGGCAAAATTCCAAACTTACAGGATGGGCATCTTCAACCTTCTAAAAAGAACCATGTTGGGTGATACATCTCTGTTGTACGGGAAGGGTTTAAAGCTGATGGAAGTAGGTGTGCTGGGAATACTTTGGTCATGGAAACAGCTCGCATGGGTGAAACCATATATGGATCTTATCTATGGAAATTCTCAGTCCTCCAGATCATGGTTGTCCCAAAACTGCCTCTTTTTTTCCAAATGGCAACTGGACTTTGTTTTTCCTTGATGACATTTTGCTTCTCCTCCAAGAAACTTCTTCTGTTGTGGCCCGCCAGTGGCCATTGGAGCTGGCAGCAGATTCGGACAGTGAGGAGGTTGGGGAGGAAGATGGGCCAGTCCTGGAGTCTGGGGAAGGCTCGGATGAGGGCTCTGTGTCGGAGGCAGGGAGGGGGCCAGGGACGTCTGACAATTATCAGCTGCCTTCAGAGTCAGACATCAGAGAGACAGAAGAACAGCTGGAGCCTGTTCCCAGTGTGTGCATGCGCAGAGTGGCCAGATGAAGGGAACAGTTAAAGAACAGGGGTCGACTTGGGAGGAAGGCCACAGGTAGACAATGAATGGCCCCTCCCAGAGGAAACAAAAGAGGAGCGAAAGAGGAGTGGAGTTTGCAGGAGACCATTAGTTCTCTTAATTGGTTCGTGACTTTCCGAGACTCCTTGCCAAGTTTTGCAAATATCGGCCTGGCAGCTCTCCAAGCCAGGTAAGGTCTGTGACTGTAAATCCTCCCTTGAAAGACTTTGCTGGATGTGAATGAGCAGAATTCACAGTGAATTAATAAAAGGGTTTTTTGTCAGGACCAGGAATTTGCTTCATGCTCTCGGGAAGCCTCGGACAGAATATCTTCTCCTCCAAGAAGCTTCTTCAGAACTTCTTGTTCTTCTTAGGTGGGAAATGAAAATGGGAAATGAAAAGGAAAATGGGAAATGAAAAGGAAAAAACAAAGTACAGTTGCCTTTGAAATAAAAATCAGCTTTGGGACATACATGGAGATTAAAGAAGATTAAAGCGCCCTGTTTTTGTCAACCCAGCCTATTAACATGTCTATATTCCTTTTTTTCCCCTTCCTCTCTCCATCCCCCACCAGGAAACGACTCCATTTTTCACGACATCGACAGCGACACCTCTTTAACGAGCTTGAGTGACTGTTTCTTGGCTTCCTCGGAAGTAAACTCCATGCAAGCCAGGATAGGAAACCCCATTGATAGGCTGTATTCTATGCAGAGTTCCTACTTCGCCTCATGAAAAGCAACTGGCGGGGAAACCAGCCCAGCTCTTCTGAACTTCTTTCCTGAACCGATTGTCGCAAGGAGATCGTTCCTGGTTTCCAGCTGAAAGAAAACAAAAAACACACCACACACACATTAAAAAAACACACACAAAGAACCTCATACAGCCATATTTCCCTTCTTTTCCTCCACCCTGATACTGGTCCCCTTGGGATGACGGGAGCATTGAATTAAGGAAGCCTCTGAGAAACAGACAGGCAAGGAATCCTCAGCCAGAAGGACAAAACAACCAGCCGTCGCTCTCAAAAATCGCCAAGGGTGGGACCAAGGAACGCCGATGGCCCCGTGGTTAGTTTCTTCTCGAACCCCATCATGGTGGAGGCAACACACTTCCCACCTTGCCTTCCTTTGGGGACCTCTTCCGACGGTGCGGTGTTTTCTCCAGGCTGCCCCCCCCCTCCCCGACGCAAAGTTGGTCCAAGCTGAAGAAAGAAATTGGGACTGTCCCAATTTTGTTCTGCATGTTTCATCTCCCGTCACAGACTGAAAACCTTCAGGGCCGCGAGATGTTTTTGACAGAGGTGTGATTCCTATATAGGGATGTCCTTATTTCCCCCTCGGCTATTCTTTTGTCTTTCTTTTCCTCTCCATCAAACCAAACGGACCACCACCCCCCACCCCCCAAAAAAACCCTGTAATTTCTGGGGCCGTTAAGTTATAGTCGCTGCACTGCCTGGAAATGGGGTGGGGTGGGGAATGGGAATGGAGGAGAGAGAGAGTGGGGGGAAATCCCCAGAAAATAAAAAGAGGAATGCAAGGAGAAATTGGTCCATGCCATCGTCATATAATGACATTTCTTGGAGGGGAAGAGAAAGAGACAAAAAAAAAAAAGATGCTGAACAAGGGGAGGCAAACTTAAATGGGCTGTAATTACACCTTTACCTGAAAGAAGCAATTTGATAAAAGGTAGGGCCAGAGATATTCTGGAACACCTGATTTTGATTTCAGGTTGTCCACCATTCTGGGTGTGTTAAAACTTTTTTTTTTAAATAAGGGTGAAGGAATTCAGTGCCAAATTTCACATCTACCACCTAACCCTTGCTTCTCTTAGCTTTGATTGACAGTCATCTGTTGGTGATTCCTATTTGTTTATACTGATTTGACAGCGATATCCCCACAGATCCTTGCTTCGGGATCATGTTAATTAGAGCTGGCTTTAGTTTGGGATCTTTCCTCCCCCCCTCAATGGGGTTGAAAGAAACCCCTTCCCTCCCCCACCCCTACATTATCCATCACGTAATTTCAAAAAGCGAGCAGGGATGGCATTCTGTAAAGCTTTACTCCTAGTAGGGCCCTGCTGATTCTCAAGCAGTTCCATTATTCCCCCTGCCCATGGACCAGTTGCTACCTTGTTTCCCTGAAAATAAGACCTCCCCGGATAATAAGCCCAATCGGGCTTTTGAGCGTGGGTGCTAAAATAAACCCTCCCTGAAAATATTGCAACACAGCAGCAGCCCAGAGGTGACCACGCTTGCTGCCTCCTGAACCTCAAAAATAATAAGACCTCCCCGAAAATAAGGCCAAGCACTTATTTTGGGGATAAAAAATAAGACCCTGTCTTATTTTGGGGAAAACAAGGTAGTACAAATTAAACCTTGGGCAGATGCGAAGATGTGAAACCCATTTATGATGCTTATCGCTAAGAGTGCCAGGGAAATTCCACGTTTGGTGACTGGTTAGATCAGAGGGTAAGCTAACATGGGGCCATTGAGACGTGTGCTGAGAAGGAAAAAGGGATGGATCTGGGGATTTGATTAGATTTAAATTATATTTCAAGGGTGAAAAAACAAGTCAGTGAATTGAATAGCATGGCTATCCACGTATTTTGCATTTCACGACTTCTGCCCCGTTTAAATTGCAGTGGGCGAAGGCTTGATTAGAAGCGTCTTCCAGGCCATTCTTGGTCCACCAGTTTTCCATCGCCGCATTGTCCTTTCTTCCCGGCTTCCAGATGTTTTGGTCTATATGTTCCCATCAACCTCAGGTAGTTTTAGCTCAAGCTCCCACCAGGTGTGATTTGCCCTTGATTTTCATTACATTTTTCATTGTCCATTTGGGGAAAACGTAAACTGGAGACAACGCTTGACCTCATGTCCTGCTTATGGACTTCTAGAAGTATCTGCTTGGCTACCCTGGGAATTTATTGGGGATAGACTAGATGTCCCCCAAGTTCTGCAGAACTTTGATTTTTTTTTTTTAATGTTCATAAAGCAAGTTGGCAAAGTAGGGATTAGTTTCAACAATTTACACACCTCTGGAGTTGATCAGCCTTTGTCAATTTGGAGGCTGTCGAGATGTGTGGATTTTAATTCCTAGCATTCTCCAACCATTGTTGAGTGTTGAATTCCACACATCTTAATGATATCTGGATCTGAGAAAGGCTGGATTAGGGGAAAACTGAGTTTCGTTGCTGAAATTTCATAGCCATAGCTGAAAGTTTTGGGAATCAAGATCCCAAAACCTCAAGGTTAGGGAAAACTGACTTAGAGACTTATTTTGAGTATATGTTGGAAAGTCCAGTGCTCACGTAAGCGTAGCTCTATATAAGCCATGATCCTCTTACTGTCTCTTCTTTTAGGGTCATCTTAGATTGATGATAGCTACATGTTTTTGAAAGCAGAAGAATTCCAGGAATAAGATTTACAGGTAGTTCTTGATTTACACCCCTTTGTTTAATGCCCATTCAAAGTTATAACAAGTAAGTCACTTACAACAGGGCCTTGCACTTACGACCATCCCAGGATCCTGACAGTCACACGAGCAAAATTTGGGTGTTGGCAACTGGCATGTACTTATGACTGTTGCAATGCCCATGACTCATTTGTTTGTCATTTGCAACTTTCCTAGGCAGCTTCCAAAAAGTAAAGTCAGTGGGGGAAGCCAACAATCACTCAATTTGCTTAATGGCCACGACAAGATAGATGGTAAAATTGGGTGTGACTCACTTATCAACCGCCTCACTTAAGAATGGAAGTTCCTGTCCCAATTTTGGTCAGAACTTGAAGACTGAGTTAAGTTCCCTTAAGGTCTTTTCAATATTTATTCCTCATAATTTGAGGGCCACACACAAAACAACTTTGGGTAGAAGAACCAGTTGTCCTTACTGGATCCCAGCTCTTATTAGATCTGACAGGGTCCTTATTATGCCCTGCCATATCCAATGATCCATGATAAGGCCATTACCCACAAGCATCTCTCCTTATACGCCTCTATAAGTTAGTCTTTTCCCCCCCACGATCGTATTAATGCATTCTAGAAGTTAACGATGTGTGAAAATGTACATCTTTTCCAGTGTCTTGAAATTGCTGCCTACATCAACGGCCTTCTTAAAATGACTTCAGGTAAGAGAATGGCTGTTGTTGTTTTAAAAAAAATAAAATAAAATCCCAAAGCACAACCCTCTTGGACAAAAGAAATTAAAATATTGGCCCTGAAAGGAGGACACTGTCCAGGTGTGCAGCTTCCCAGTGGAACAGCAAAAAGAGACCCCCTTTTAATCATTAATCATTATTAATTATTCAACCACATCCAATGGTGCCATTCCCTGGTTGCATCCTCAACTGAAAGTTCTGTTGAGAAGGCAGATGTTCAAAGTTCCATATCTTCTGGTCCTCCACAAATATGACCACGTGGAGAACTTAGGAACGACGTTCAGCCTTTTCCCTAGAGATACTTTGTCCTCCAAATTGTGATGAATGGTAATCCTTCCCATCCCAACGCCACCAAAAGCTGCCACGGCCAACTCAACCACGGCCAATTCGCCTTGGCCAACTTGGCATGGCCAACTCCCTTGCGGGACAAGAGTTACACTCCGATGAAAGAAATGGTGGACTAGAATCATTCAAGAAAGGATGAAAAAAGGAGGGACGAAATGAAAGACGAAGGACAAAAATTGAAATGTTTTTTTTTAAATTATTTTAAATCATTAAATTGAATGGTTAGATTGTCCTGCAGCGAGTTGGCTATGGCGAGTTGGCCATGGCAGGTTATCCCATTCCACCTAGAGCAGTGATGGTGAACTTTTTTGGCACCGGGTGCCCAAACCAGAACACCGGCCAGCTGGTCTTCGCGGGCACTGGAGCACTGGAAAATTTTCAGGCTGTTTTTGGGGTCATTTTCCAGCTCTTTTTTGGGCCATTTTCCAGGCCAAAAACAGCTGGAAAAAGACCTCAGAAAACAGCCTGGTTTTTTGGCCATTTTTCGGGCCGTTTTCTGGTGCTCCAGCACCAAAGACCAGCTGACCAGCATGCATGTGGACACCAGAAAACAGAAGAGCAGCTGGCGATGGCATGCGTGCCCACAGAGGGGACTTTGCATGCCATCTTTGGCACCCATGCCACAGGTTCCCCATCCCAGTCTTAGAGTAATGGCTGATTCAAAGGCGAAGTTGACCCTAGCGAAGCTATTCAAACTTGCTTTTCTTTTCCCCTGGTACCCTGGCTGAGATAAGTGTCACTCTTATTTGTGGCATGGACGATTGCTCTTAGGAATCTGCCCGGCCGTATGGGTTTAACCTGGGACTTCAGGGTCAAAGGGTTGAAAGCAGGCTCTTGACCCCCTCTTGACTTGAGGCTTACTCTTGCATTCTCAGGAGAGATGCCACTGGATAAGTCAAGCAGACAAGAGAGCAAAACAGGTAGAAATGTCGATGTCTTAGATGGAGAAAATCTTCTTGGGTAAATCTGCCCAGTAAACACATTTTAGGGTCCCAAGTAAGACTCCCAACAAAATGAATCTCCGAAGCTTGAGTTTCCTCAAAGTTCCATTTTATTAGAGATGTCCTATTGGCACATCTGGGAAAACCCGAATCTGAAAGCTTCCAGGTTTTCCCCTGCCCAAAGTGAAAGTCCAAGTCCCTGCCCAGCACCCACATGTCCATCCCATGGCCCAATCAGGCACCATCCCAACTGTGGAGATGCCTCCCCAGTCACGCCACACCAGGTGCAGGACAGAATGTCCTTGACTCTCTGAGAAAGGAATGTTGTTTTGACTATATATCTCCCCTGCTCCATATAATTCCCCCTCCCATTTTCCCACACACCTGCACACACCTGCACAGCCTCCCAGTCTTTCAATCACGTTGTGTCCAGGAAGCAAAAAATGGAGCGGAAATGGTAATGAGGCATATTTACAAAAATAGAGAAAAATATATTAGGCTGCCATATCTATAGTGGAGTTAATAAAGGAAGGTGGAAAGAAGGGATCATCCTTAGAAATTCTTCTAAAATTTTGAAGGGTTAAGACGTTAAGAGAAGGAGGAATTTTACTGTTTCCAAACACACAGTTAAATCTATTCAGTAATGCCATTTATGTAACGTTACGTCCAGTGGTGGGTTTCAATTTTTTTTAAAACCTCTTCTGTAGGTGTGGCCTGCTTTGTGGGAGTGGCTTGCTGGCCATGTGACTGGGTGGGAGTGGCTTGCCAGCCATGTGACTGGGTGGGCGTGGCCAACTTGTAAAATGTGGTGAAACTCACTTAACAACCAAAAAGTTGGCTCAGAAACTCTCGCATTTGAAACGCGCAAGTCTTAAAGCTGTCAAGTTACACGACCCTTGCACCCCTAACCCTTTAGGGGAAAAAAAAACCCAGGGGTGTTCAAACTTGACAGCGTTAAGACTTGTGGACTTCAACTCCCAGAATTCCTCCTCCAGTCATGTTGGCTCAGGAACTCTGGCATTAGTCTTAAAGCTGTCAAGTTGCAAGACCCTTGCACCCCTAACCCTTTAGAAAAAAAACCACCAGGGATGTTCAAACTTGACAGCTTTAAGACTTTAAGGTTTAGATAGGACTCTTAGAGGCGGGCGGGGCGATTGGTGAGCCAGCCAATCAGTGAGTGGTGGGCGGGGCAAGCGTGGTGCGGACGGGCGGGGGAAGGGAGTTGGAACCGGTTCTAAACGGCACGGTAGATTTGCGGAACCTCTTCTATAGAAGAGGTTAGAACTGGCAGGAACCCACCCCTGGTTACGTCACTTGGATAGTCTCATTGGCTATTGCAAAGTCAACGGCAAAGCCAAACTCGCTTAACAACTGCGTTACTAACTTGTCAACGGCGGTGATTCCCTTAACAACAAGAAAAGTCGTAAAATGGGACAGAACTCAAGCCCATGTCTTACTGAGCAACATAAATGCCGGGCTCGGTTGTGTTCGCACGCCGTGGATTTCCTGTATACCTCACACGTCTACCTACTTAGGGGGTCGCTAGTCCTCATAATTTTTAGTAGAAACCTCAGAAGGCGGCATTCAACAAATCTTTTTTTTTTTTAAACCTTGCCAAAATCTTAGCCATCTTTTTAAAAGACGGACAAGCCATTTTCTCCCGCTTGGAGGTCGGTGCTATTCTGCATTCCACCGAAATTTCAGTTGAACGTAAAATAACTACCCCCAAGAAGTGATTTATTCATTGCTTACCTTGATAAAATATTACAATAATGGAAGAGTAATTGGCCCGCATTTACATTGATCTCAACTGTGTGGGGTGACCCCTTCAATAGATCATTCCGTAAAACCCATTTTGACCCACTCCGATCAAAATGCTTTCTCTTTTTATACCCGATTTGCTCAGCCTCTCCTTGTACAGGTAGTCTTTGATTCACAACAATTCATTTAATGGCCGTTCAGAGTTACGACACTGGGGAAGCGACTTGGGACCCTATTTCACAGCTACGACCTTTGACCCATGACCACGTGATCAAAATTCAGATGCTTGGCAACTGGCATGTATTTATGACAGTTGCAACATCCGGGGGGGGGGTGTCACGTGATTCACCTTTTGTGACCATCTGACAAGCAAAGTCGATGGGGAAGCCACACTGGTTGTTGACTTATCCCACCGCAGTGATTCGCCTAACAACTGCGGCAAGAAAGAAAGTCATAAAACGGGGGGGTGGGGGGGAACGCACCTAACCAATGTGTCGCTTAACAACGGAACGTCGGGGCTTAATATCGGTCGTAACTCAAGGACTACCTGTATTCCTACAGGATGTGGATGAGAAGTCATTTTGATTTTCGGTGTGTTTGGGAAGGTTTTTTTTTTTTTTGTGTGTGTGTGTACGATCGCCTACGCAAATGTGTTGTTGTTTTTTTACTTCACTCAACAAGCAGTTACATTACAGCACTCCCTTTAAAATGTCCCTTGGGGTCCTCTTCACAGTTCAATTCCCACCAGGCTCAAGGTTGACTCAGCCTTCCCATCCTTCCGAAGTGGGTAAAATGAAGACCCAGATCGTTGGGGGCAAGAGGCTGACTCTGTCAACCGCTTAGAGAAGGCTGGAAAGCGGTAGATAAGTCTAAGCACTATTGCTATTGACTTGTGGCTACAAGGCACCAGGGAGTTCTGTTTGTTGATTCTCGTTCACTTCCTTGACTCTTCCACCATGTTTTCAATTTCAGGTGACCTATCCTGCCCAAATTTTAAGCTGAAAAGTGTGGGGGGGAGGGGGGGGAGAGGAAAATCAAACCATTTGCTGAACTGCCCCGTCAGATCTCATCCTCAGTGAATGCTCCCGTTGGGTTTCTGTCGCTTCAAAAGATTCCTTATTGGGTCTTCTTCATTCTCTTCTTTATTTTTTCATTTTATTTTCCCCTCCTCGAGTCCCTTTTCCTCTTCCTTCCCTTCCCCTGTTTCTGTTTCACCACATCTGGCTGTATCCTCTGTATATTTATATATTCTGTATTTATGTTAGCAAAATGTAGTCTTTTGTAGCTGTTCAGGTTTGTTTAACTTGTAAAAATACCGATGATGGTGATAAAAGATCATCCTTTCATAACTCATTCTGATGCTCCCTGGCCCTTTTTTCGATTGGTTGAGGTTTTTTTTTTTTGCCATCGGCCGTTAGCCTTAGTTCTGCCTTTTTAATTTAATGACTTGCCATTTCCTAAATTATTTATTAGTTGTGTTGTGTGTGTGTGGGGCTGTCCTTTTCATGTCCACATGGCCACAGCGGATGGTTGGACCCGTTTTGACTTCTTCTCTCCCTGCCGTCCACGGACGGCTCGAGCGATGTGATTCTCCAACTTCACACATTTGTTTTTTTCCTTACGTGGGAGTGGATGGGCGCGCGCACGGGGCTGAATGAATGGAAGGTTATACTTCAGTATATTTGTAAATAAAAGCAAACTGTAAATGAAATGGATTGTCGTTGTTGTTGTGGTGGTGGTGGTTGTTATTCAGCGCACAGTCGGCCAGATGTTCAAACTGGGTTGGGTGTTTTTGTCTGCCTATCGAGTCATCGTCAAGGACCTGGGAGAGGCAAATCTGGATGTTTGACAGAGATCGTCCGCAGGATGGAAGCTGTTCCAAGTAAAGCCGCTTCCTGCAATTGACTGGTGGCAAATTTGTCAATGCCGACAATGTTCAAGTGGTGAACTTTTCCACTTTTCAAGAAGAGACTGGATGGCCATTTGCCCAGGATGGCACAGGGTCTCCTGCTTGAGCAGGGGGTCGGATTAGAAGACCTGTTATTCTGTAAGAACAGGTAAAAAATGTTTTTCTCAGGAGCCTAGGTGGTTAAATTTCCCAGCCGGGAATAGCTTTGCTAAGCACAACAACAAATTGGGTTGATTTTGTGCAGGTTAGGAGACACTACTGATGATAGAGACAAAAGAATATGTCATCCTGACCGCCAAGACATTAAACCACCAAGTCCAAGGGTGATTAATCAGGTGTGTTTTGTACCTTTATCTCATGCTGTTCTCTCCCGGCTTCTGTTTCTGGTGTCACCAAGTTGCAAATCAAAACTGATTTACACCTTACAGCTGTACTAAAGAGAAGGCAAATGAACACAAAACACAGAAAGGAATACACACACACACACACACACCACAGTGATTGGGGAGGGGAGGGGGAGAGAATTCCTGAAAACATCTGAAGCATTTGTTCCTCCATCCTACACACACACAAAAAACCCACATCCTTGAGCAGTTCTAAATCAGATTGTCAGTGAGGATGGGTAGTTTAACCATTCAGATTTCTTAATCAAGTCTAAGGCATAAATCTAAATTGCAAGGGAATTCTTCCCCTCTTTGCCATCTCTTTGGTTTCTGACAGATAGAACAATCAGTTTTAACGACTTGCATAGGGGCAAGATCATGAACTTTCCACTGGGTGGAAAACCCAGGAAGCTTTCAGATTCGGGTTTTCCACAGACGTATCGATAATGTCTCTTATTAAATTGGAACTTTGATGAAAGCTATGCCTTGAACTCTGGAGGCAGGAGAAGGTGGGAGAGGGCAGGACACTCGAAAATGTTTGCCAAGTGGACATCCTTCTTTCCTAGGCGAGTTAACACTTTGACATTTGCTCAGAAATGTGATCTCCGGTCCAGAAATGAGAAAAAGAGAGACGGTAGGGTCTCCTGTAAGACGGAACTGCGTGCTCTACCCATTTCTTGGAAGTTCTCCTCTCCCTAAGCCATAAATAGTTAAGCCAGCCTCTCCTTCATCAATGAGAACTAGTAGCATGAAGCGCAGGGGGAAACTTTCACGCCCGATGCTGAAAAGGAAGACGCTGCCTGCAACCAAGCGCACCATTCCGGTGGCATGCCAAGAATTTCATTTCTCTCATCGTTTCTCCTCCGTGCGGGCAGCCTTGCCAGGGTAAGAAAGCTGCCGGCAGCTGCAGCGCACTGTTGCGACATGCTCCCAACCGGTGCACCAGCCCCTGACCTGGCTTTCATCCTGCTCCGGGGCAGAGGCACACCTGGGCCACAGTCTTCATCCAAGAGGCTTGTTTTCCATAGCAAGAGGTTCCCAGCTTGGGATAATTACCACCAGGAGTGAGAGAACTTGAGCATCAAAAGCATTCTCTTTTCGCATCCACCCTCTGCGCCGTCTTCCTCCCCCCCCCCTTTTCCCATTCCTGCAAAAGATGCGCCCGAACATGCCGGGTAATGATTATTCTTCCCACACACACACGCTGCAGATCAGCCAAAATCTGGTTCGCCTCTCCGCTGCAGGTCTACTGCGCCGTTCCACCAGCAAGTCTGAAGGAAACTGTCCCGCTTGTCACCTCGGAATGAGTTATGGCTGATCTGATTAGCCTTTTGAGACATGCCGCATGTGCACATTTCTTCTCACCTGCCCTATCTGCAAAGGCAGAGATCAAGGCCTCGCCGACCACAGCTCATGAATCATTCCCTCCGACGATTACGACGTCTCCCCTTGTTCTAAATTGAACCGCAGCAGCAGAGAACGAGACCCGCCCACCAATACCCTGCCTGCGGACCCCTCCCCAGCTTCCCTCAAGATATGACACTGTAATCATATACAGACCGACCTAATTGTCATGGAAAAGTCGGGGGAAGGCTGAGATCTTCGAAGATGGCTGAAGGGCTGAATGGCACAGGCTGGGTTCCTGGCATGAGATTTCCGTTGTATTTATTGGTTACTTGATGGTGGAGGATTTCCACGTTGCCCAAGATAAAGGACTCTGGGTGGCTTCCATTAATAATAAAAGGCAAAGTTTTCTCCTGTCCAGCTGTGCCCGAGTCTAGGGGGGCAAGGCTCATTTTATTTTATTTAGTTTGTCAAACATGTACGAGTCGACAGGGATAAGTCTAAACATGGACATGAACACAGGAAATGAGTACAAATAAATGGGGACAGTCGGACAGGGACGGTAGCCATGCTGGTGCGCTTATGCAGGCCCCCTTTACGCACCTCTTTAGGAATGGGGTGAGGTCCACGGTGGACAGTTTGAGGTTGAAGTTATGGGGGTTAGAGGAAGTAACAACGGCGTCAGGTAGAGCATTCCAGGCGTTGACTACTCTGTGGCTGAAGTCGTATTTTCTGCAATCAAGTTTGAAGCAGTTGACTTGAGTTTGTATCTATTGTTTGCCTGTGTGTTGTTGTGGTAGAAGCTGAAGTAGTCGTTGACAGGTAGGACATTGTAGCAGACAATGTTGTGTACTACACTTAGATCAGAACTTAGTCGGCGTAGTTCTAGGTTGTCCAAGCCCGAAATTTCGAGCCTGGTGGGCATAAGGGAATCTGTTGTGAGCAGAGGAGTGGAGGACTCTTCTCATGAAATACCTCCGGACCCACTCAGTCGTATTAATGTCCGCTATACAATGCAGATTCCAGACAGATGAGCTGTATTCGAGAATTGGTCTAGCAAAGGTTTTGTATGCCCTAGTACAGCAGTACGGAGAAGAAGCTTCGCAAAATTAGGTTAACAACTCTTCATGCCTTTTTGGCAATGCTGTTATAGTGAGCTCTGGGACTTAGATCGTTTGAGATGGGTACTCCAAGGTCCTTGACTAAGTGACGGTTGTCTACGAGGTCATATCCGCCCAGCTTGTATTTGGTGTTCTGATTTTTGGTGGTGTTGAATAGTTTTACGCCATCAGCGAAGGTGATTTAGCCAAAGGAATTCTGGGAATTGCAGTCCCAACCCCATTGAAGAGTGCTAGGTATTCCAAAGCGAAGCAAGAGAAAATGATACCTTTGGACCGACTTTCTCACAATGGAGTAGTTGCTACTGTTCCAGACCTCTTAATTTTCATCTATTTGCTTAGGAATTATTTTGCTCAATTACCAGGGACAATTAGATCCCCTCCCCTCCCCCCACTCCTTGAAAAGGCAACTGAGATGGAAAACCCTATAATTGGGTGCATAGACTAATGACTACTCTTTCGCTAATTACAGAAAGGGTGGATTCCCGTTGGCTCTCACCTGTTTTAGCTTCCCATCCTTGAGACCATCTGCATCTAAGAAACCTCAGGCCCTCCTGTAATTTTCACACTCTGGATTCATCCTGAAGGGGCTTTTTCAAGGTTACTTACTTGGGTAGGACCAATCCCCAGTTCTTCAGACTGTTTAAAAATCTTAGATTGATGCGTTGTCTTCAGACATTGCTCTCATGAAAGACAAAGGCATGTAAAAAAAGCATGGAAATTTTGGGTGCCAATTCATCTGTGGTTAGAAAAAAGTTATAAGAGTTCAAGCCAGAATTACCTCGATTAGGCATTATACCAGATGGCTATGAGAAAGGGACAATAATACTTTATACTACAAATCCTGACCGCAGCAAATGGAAGAGCGAAATCAAAGCTGGCTCTTTGGCTTTGAAATGGAGATGAGCACCGCCCTCTAGAGTCGGGAATGGCTAGCACACACATGTGCCAGGGGAACTTTTCCCTTTTCCCTAGCAAATGTTGGAAATGTGATCCAAAAACCGGCACCTTTTATCACATGTGGTGGACTTGTGTTAAAGCTTAAAAAAAAAAGGCAACAATACACAGATAGAAAAGATAATAGGGAAACACATCGATTTTAAACCTGAATTGCTTTTACTAGGGATGATATCAGAAAAATCTGATAAGAAAAGTATATCTTTAATATTACATGATAAAAAAAAACGGCAGCGAAGACTATTTTCGGGCAATATTGGAAAAATGAAGAAATACAGCAAGATGAAGAGATAATTAAGAAGATATTAGATTGTGCAGAAATGGATAGACTTACCGGTACATTGAAAATCAAACAGAAAGAAGACACAGGATTTTATCAAACATGGAACTTCTTTTACCAGTGGTTGGGAAAAAAGGGGTGGCGAGTAAGAAGGGAATTTGAATTGCTAAGCAATTTAAATGCCCAGACAACACGATGTTTTATTAAGCACAATCGATTGAGTGAGCAGGCACACTCTCTTTAAAATAGCTATATGCACCGGCAACAAACGTAGACCTTCGTTGGCAAAACTAGTGCAAAGGGCCTCAAAAGAGATGCTTTAGAATGTGAAGACGTTTGTACAGAATTACAGAGTTGGAAGGGACCTTGGAGGTCTTCTAGTCTAACCCCCTGCTCAAGGCAGGAGACTATACCATTCCATACAGATGGGTGTCCAGTCCCTTCTTAATAACTTCCAGCGTCTGGAGGCAAGTCGTTCCACTGATTAATTGTCCTCACTGTCAGGAAATTTCTCCTTAGTTCTAGGTTGCTTCCCTCCTTGATTAGTTTCCACCCGTGGCTTCTTCTCCTGCCTTCAAAACTCAGCAAAGCCTTTCCACTTGCACAGCTAGTTCAGAAGATGCTCCTATCTGTCTCGACATGCATGTATCTTATCTTGCCTCACTTGGGTAAGGGGAGTCCCGTTTTCCTCTTTGGTGTTGTCCCCAAGGTGCTTTTTCAAGAGGCGTGCCAGTTTTTCTTCGAAGACGTTTCACTTCTCCTCCAAGACGCTTCTTCAGCTTCGGTGTTGTCCTTCTCTTGGCAACGCCATGGGCACTTACCTATGTTAGAAAGGCGTAGATTTCTCCTAGATATTGGAGCGAGCAGAATCTCACACAACTAATTAGTCTTAAGAACCCGCCTTAGCTAAATTTCACATGCAAAACTCCCTCGTGGTAGAAGTTGTAGGGAGGCTCCCTCGATAGAAAAAGCTCCAAGCAATCCTGAGGCCCCATAAACGTTTTCAGGGATATATAGAATACCCGTGAAATTTGGAGTGTACAATTAACAGGGTTGTTTGTTTGTTTTTTAAATAAAAGCTTGTTATGCAGCATGAAAGTGCTTGCTTACAAATTGCCAGGAGGAAATATTCTTTGCATTATACCCATCCACGAGACATTCGTGTTCTACAAAAATTGGAGTACGCACAACTGCTCTCTGAAGTTAATCTGCTTGCCAGGCTTTTGAAAACCATTGCAAAGACTTGGGGGGGGGGAGGGAAAGGCTTTGGAAATGCAATCTTTTAATGAGACTAGAAGAGAGCTTGAAGGAGCCTCGAAGGTCTTCTAGTCCAGCCCCCTGTTCAGGCAAGAAGCCCTGTACCATTCCAGATAAGTGATAAGTGTCCAATCTCTTCTTAAAATCCTCCAGTGTTGGGGCATTCACAACTTCTGGAGGCAATCTGTTCCACTGGTTAATTGTTCTCACTGTTGGGAAGCTTCTCCTTAATTCCAAGTTGCTTCTCTCCTTGATTAGTTTCCATCCATTGCTTCCTGTCCTGCTTTCAAGTGCTTTGGAGAATAGCTTCACCCTCTCTTCTCTGGAACTCTTCTCAGAGTTCAAGTTCAAGGAAAATAAAACCTGTAACTACCACCAGTTCTTCCCCATCTATTTGCCAGGAATTGAGAGGGCCAGATGCCATGATCTTAGTTGTCTTAAAGTTGAGTTTCAAGCCAACTTTGCACTCTCCTCCTTCACCCACATCAAGAGGCTCTTTAGTTCTTTTTCGCTTTCTTAATTAAGCACTAAGATTCCAAAATATCCTAAGATAAATCACCCATCTAAAAGAAGACAACACTATACCATGGCAGGTTTGAAAGTGTTTTCGCACCCCAGTTGGGAAGCCGACGTGTGAGAAAGAGTTGGCATGGAATAGCTATCTCAATAAGCATCTTTGGAGTTGCTCCAGTTAGGATTAGCAAACATGCATGTCTTGGGGAAAATCAGCTGCTGGAATGTTGAGCACTGATCCATAAGGCACATTAACTGGCTTATACAAGATGTGTCCTCTTCACAAGGAATGCTGGGAGATGTAGTTCCATGGAAAGAGGTGATAGCAATAGCACTGATGATATTACCAAGCCAACCCTTGTTCTTTAGCTGTTCCCTTGGTCTGGCAACTCTGCACATGCACACACTGGGAACAGGCTCCAGCTGTTCCTCTGCCTCACTGATGCCTGACTCTGAAGGCAGCTGATCACTGGCATACGGCTCTGTCCCCATCTCTGCCTCCGACACAGAGCCCTCACCAGAGCCTTCCCCAGTCTCCAGGACTGGCCCATCTTCCTCCCCAACCTCCTCACTGTCCGAATATGCCGCTAGCTCCGCTGGCCTCTGACAGACCACAACAATAATACTGAAGACTATTTCCGAGAAACAAGGTGTTTCTTGACTGATGATGATGGAGCGATGGAGTCCTAATTACTTGTCAAGATGGTGAGTCTCTCTCCATTGTCCAGGTGGAGACCAAGGAGGTTCTCAAACTGTATCAAGACTCAAAGACCCTCCCCAGAAGCCCTTCCTTCCTTCCTTTCTTTTCTCTGATCTGTCCAGGGTGCTGATTAGTCTTACTAACCATTTGACATGATGCCACCTTGAGTGGAGTGGGACAACTCTCCATAACCAACTCACTGCGAACCAACTCACCACGGCCAACACTGCGACCAACTCACAACGGACAACACTGCAACCAACTCACAACGGCCAACACTGCAATCAACTTACCCTGGCCAACTCACTGCAAACAACTCACCATAGCTAACACTGCAAACAACTCCTAGTAAGTTGGCCATGGCGAGCCGTCTTAGATCCATCTTGAGAGCCTCCCTTTATAAAGCTGTTAAGTTGGCTGGCACATGGAGGGAAAATATTCTGAGAATGTACACAATCTTAGCCCGTGGAAACAGTGGTGTAAACACTCCTTTTGACAGCTTATAGTGCTGTGGTGGTTGTGTGGGGGGTCTGGATCTGGGTATTGGCATTCAGGACACTTTGGGGTTTTCAAGAGCCGACTGTCAAATCCTGAGAACTTGTTTAATGATCTGGGTCTGTTTCCATTTTGCTTTGACATCTCGTCTTAAGGAAAGCTTGCTTGCTACCAAAGCCACTGTTTTGAAACTGTCAGCCTCCTTTTGATACAGAGAAGCAAACAAGCAAGCAAGTCAATCATAACATCTGCTTAAGAATTTCCTGCTATTCCTCCCACAGCATGACTGCGTTTCCTGAATGCCGTGTTTGGTGGGGTGGAAAAAAAAAAGATCTAAATATCTTATCTACTGAAAATCTGTCCAAATTGGCTCCTTTGGCTCCAAGTGGTTGCAAAAGAAACCAAATCTAGTCTGACTGAGGATCTGAACGTGGCAAAAAATACGTCGGTTTTACAAACTGCCCTTTGCACACTTCTTTACAGCACAGATTGCCCTTGACTTACAGTGATTCGTTGTGTGACTGGTATTGTGGTGCTCACAAAAAGGACTTCTGTCCAGTCCTCACATTTATGATTGTTGCAGCATCCTCACAATTGTTTGATCCAAATTTGAGTTCTCTACAAACAGCCTGGATTTATGCTGCTTTGACAGCCGAAGAAATTAGGGAGGGTCGTGTTGTGTCCTGCCAGCGGCCAGTGGAGCTGGCAGCAGAGCTGGACAGTGAGGAGGTTGGGGAGGGAGATAGGCCAGTCCTGGAGTCTGGGGAAGGCTCTGATAAGGGCTCTGTGTCAGAGGCAGAGAGGGGGCCATAACCGTATGCCAGTTATCAGCTGCCTTCAGAGTCAGACATCAGTGAGGCAGAAGAACAGCTGGAGCCTGTTCCCAGTGTACGCATGCGCAGAGTTGCCAGATGAAGGGAGCAGCTAAAGAACAGGGGTCAACTTGGGAGTAAGGCCACAGGTGGACGATGAACGGCTCCTCCCAGAGGAAATAAAATAGGAGCGAAAGGGGAGTGGAGTTTGCAGGAGGCAATCAGTTCGCTTAATTGGTTCGTGACTCTCCGAGGCTCCTTGCCAAGTTCTGCAGATATCGGCCTGGCAGCTCTCCAAGCCAGAGAAGGTCTGTGACCATAAATCCCCCCTTGAAAGACTTTGCTGGATGTGAATGAACAGAATTAACAGAATATAAAAGGGGTTTATGTCGGGACAAGGAGTTTGCTTCGTGCTCTCAGAAAGCCTCGGTGAGAAAACAGGCCTCTGTGCTCATTGTAGCAAATGGGAGAAGCCGAGAAGGAGGCAGAAATCACAACTTCAGGTGATTTCCCTGCTCTTTTTTTCTCCCCGGATGAAGCTGCCTCCAAAAAGATTCTGCCTCTTTCGAGCCGTTCAGAGCATCGAGCACCTGGTATCCACTCTGAAGCTCCACACCTGATTCAGCCGGTTTTTTTTAAAAAAAACAACAACCCTGTAATTGACAATTACGGGGATAATAATAAATAAATACACCCAGGAGGAAAGCTTCTTCTTAATCCTCATCTGTCAGCAATGTCTTTACCAAGCACAGAAGGAGGATTTGCACTATATACATTGAGGAAGGGAGGGGAGCACCCACTTCGGATCGAGGAGGGAGAAGAAGAGGCCAGGAAAAAGCTGTTGGAAAAGACACCTTCGCTCCACCCTTCGCAAAGGGAGTCCCTCAGATGTTTGCAGATGCTGGCAAGAATAACGCAATGTGCCCCGATGGGATTGTTCCGAAGCAAGGAAAGCCCAGGGCAGCTGCTTATTGATTGGTCGATGTCAATCTCTCCCTTTTCTACCCAACCATCCTCAGAGCAATCTATAGGGGAGCAACTCAAGGGAAAATTCAAACCCAGATTGGGTCCCCTTTCCAGAAAAAGAGATTCCTGTCTGTCCTCTCTTCTGTCCTCAGGATTATTCCCTCCCAAAATCGGCATTCATAGCACATAGAATCCTAGGGCTGGAAGGGACTTTGGAGGTCTTCTAGTCCAACCCACTGCTCCAGGAGACCTTACACCATCCCGATCAAAGGGTTGTCCAATCTTTTCTTGAAAATCTCCATTGATGGAGCATGTAGGACAGTTCTCACTGTTGGGAAGCTTCTCCTTAATTCCAAGTGGCTTCTCTCCTTGATTAGTTTCCATCTAGAACTTCTGAAGGCAAGCCGTTCCACCGATTAATTGTTCTCACTGTCAGGAAATTTTTCCTTAGTTCTAGGTCGGTTCTCTCCTTGGTACGTTTCCAATCCATGTCCTGCCTTCAGGTGCTTTGGAGAATAGGTTGAGCCCCCTCTTCTTTATGCAGCCCCTCAAATATTGGAAGACGGCTAGGATGTCACCCCTGGTCCTTCTCTTCCTTAGATTAGACATACCCCAGTTCTAGTTCAACCCAGTTCAATAAAATGAGTGTAGGCTACATATCCTTACCAAATGACCTGAATTAATGGGGCGGCAGTGACGTTTATTTACTGACCTCCTTTGCTGAGATCTGGCTTCTTGACAAGGCCGCACCTCGGGAGCCATTTTGGCCCAAAGCTGAAGAGTTCCTAAGGCATAAGCTTCTTGTAAGCCTGGACTGCTGATTATACTCAAAAAGCTCTAGTCGAACGGGCTTTTCCACAACGCTAAGCATTTTAGCTCCTTCGTCATGCGTGCACTCTTCCTTTTCTCTTTTTCCCTCCCTCTCCCTCTCTCTCTTATCACTACATCTTGTGGTTTTGTGACTTGGCATTTAATCATCCTTGGTTGACTCGTCCCGAGAACGTGGTGAGCGTTTTTAAAAAGCGTCTTCGCCAACCCACTCCTCCCAGGTGACATAGGGATCTTACCCCACACCCCAGAGAAGATTTGAGCCTTGCGGTTCTATAATTACAGACAAGGCTTTTGTCACCACAGACAACAATCAAAAAAAGAAAATGAGAAACACATCAGATGATGCTTTCTTTTCTCGACTGGATGCGGTTTCCCCTTTCTTTGTGAAGATAATGGCAGAGATGTCGAGCCAGTTCCATTTGGCTGGGCCGCCTGGCAGAAATCGGCACATCGGGGGCAAGTTCTGGAGAAACGACAGAATAAACATCGGCATAACGAAAAGGGGTAAAAAGATGAAGATGTGTTAGGGGAGTCCCCGAAAACGCTCGTCAATCAGTACTCCGAAGATGGCGTTTCTCTCCAGGAGTATCGTTGTATTAAACGGTTGGCATGGGGAGGTGCTTCTGAAGCCAGAAAAGATCTTCCAATGGCTTGTTTGTTGATTTGTTTGCTTTGCAGTAAAATGCTGAAATAACACATAAATGGCTTGTTTTTTAAAAAGGCCGATACCCTAAGGTAAAGTTCCCCTCGCACATCTGTGCTAGTCATTCCCGACTCTAGGGGGCAGTGCTCATCTCCATTTCAAAGCCGAAGAGCCAGCGCTGTCCGAAGACGTCTCCGTGGTCATGTGGCCGGCATGGCTAAACTCTGACAGCGCACAGAACACTGTTACCTTCCCACCAAAGTGGTCCCTATTTTCCTACTTGCATTTTTGACGTGCTTTCGAACTGCTAGGTTGGCAGAAGCTGGGACAAGTCACGGGAGCTCACTCTGTTATGCGGGCGCTAGGGATTTGAGCTGACCTTTCTGGGCAACAAGCTCAGCGTCTTAGCCACTCAGCCATCTTTATGCTTTAATTGCAGACATTTCAGTACCGAAGTATGCCACATCATCAGAGCTAGAAGGGAATGGGATGTATGGAGTGGAAGTGGAAATGGAGGGAGGGAGAGGCGAGGAGGAGGAGGAGGTGGTGGTGGTGGTGGTGGAAGAGGAGGAGGAGGAGGAGGAGGAGGAGGAGGAGGAGGAGGAGGAGGAGGAGGAGGAGGAGGAGGAGGAGGAGGAGGAGGAGGAGGAGGAGGAGGAGGAGGAGGAATATGTGGTCCTTGGTACCTCTAAACTTGGTTATTCTTGCAAATGTTTCATTACCGGGGAGGGAGGGAGGGAGGGAGGAGGAGGAGGAAGACTATGTGGTCCTTGGACCTCTCGTTTTGTTGATTTCTTACAAATGTTTCATTACCATACTAGGTAATATCACCAGGGCCAGTCCAGCCTCTGATGGGTTCTCCTGCCCATCCCAACCCCTTGGACCTGCGGTTCTCGCGAGGCTGTGGAATTTCCCCCCGCTAATCCACTTAGCGCTTCTGGAGAAAAAACCCAGAGCTGAGTAGAAAATAACACTTCGAGATGACAAGCGGAAGCCTGAGTGGCATTCCCATCGCTTTCATCCTGGAAGCTTCGCTTTCCCAAATAATCCTTCCAGACATGTTTTCGAGGCGGCGTTTGCCGCCAAAGCCTTCACTTCTGGAGCGAAGAAGGCTCCAGAAATGGGAACCACGTGGCAAGAACAGGAGCTGCCCAAGACTATGCCAGCCCAGGGGCTCTGCGACTCTAATGTTTGGTTTAACAGGCCAAAGGAAAACTTTCTCCGAGGTGGTACATAAGCCAGGTCACCAGGAACTCCAACCCCGGAGACAAATTTTCACTCCTGTGGCAAAAATATTTTTCTTTCGTCTTAAATTTCCACGGGCCAGAACGGTATTTGTTCAAACTCTTCTGGCGGGAGCGTGCGAGGGGAGAGGGAGAGAGAGAGAAGTGGTCTCAAAGGCTCCCTTTGTCATTTGAAAAAATTGCTGAAGGACACCAGGGACGTGGAAGCCATGAGCTGCAGCAGTAAATGCAACACACACACATATACCTTGCTTCCTTGCTCTCTGCACGCACATCACAGAATGATTGGGAGGTGCTTTCCCAAAAAGTGACAGGACTTCCTTGCGTTTTTTCCTCTCGTCCAAGAAGCTTCTTCGGTTCTTCTCTTGGATGAGAAGCGAAACAGTTTCAAGGAAAAAGCCAAGAACATGGATGATTGAGAATCTCCACAGAAAGAGTTCAAGGGTACCTTGGAGGTCTTCTAGTCCAATGTAATGTACATGATAGTCTATATCGGCATATAAGGCGGATTATTGATGTACTGTTCTTCCTTCCTTTGTAAAGAAAACTCTAACCCACCCTTATTAAATCCTCAAATGGCCATTAAAAATGCTCACTGAAATCCCAGTATTAATGGACAAGTGGCTTTTTGCGCCCAGAGGAGGAAAATCCCTGACCCCGCAGTCCGAAAAAAAGGGGCAAAAGTCCAGTTGCCTTTTGAAAAAGCACCTTTGGGTCTCTGCCCTCCCTCCCCCCCCCAAAAAAATAGGTTCCTGCAACCCAAATAGTTGGTACTAGATGTCGTGGAAGAATAAGCCTTTCGTCCTGAGCTCTAAAAAGTCTTTCAAAAGTCCAGTTTGTGCAGACCGTAGAGATGGGTGGCTTTCTGTGGACTTTGCTGTACAGATTGGTCCATTCTGATGGCGGTTTTGAGGATTTGAGGCGGTCTCTTGTTGCAGACCCCTAGTTTTCAACGGGGCCCAGGCATCACACGTGCCCCTTTTTAGCTTTGTAAGGGTGGGAACAAAAAAAAAAACCTCAAGAGATTCCCCCCCCCCCCCCCCCATTCCCTTCATTGATATCCAGGAGTGACACCGCAACCAAGAAGGTCAACCAAAAATCAACCTCTATTGTGACCGTAGCTTGTTCTTCTATTGTTCAGGTACAAACGGCCCCAGCTGAGCTGAATGGAGAAGGGATGGAGTATCCAGAGGGGTGGGGAAAGATTGGGAGGGGGAACAGCCTCGGGGCCTGATCCCAGCTGTAGCCTTCCAAGCGATCTTTTGTCGCTGGTTACAAAAGGACAAAGAAAGAACTTTTTGTCTGCCATGGCGGGTGACCTCCTTTCTTTTCTCTTCTTCCTTTTGCTCAACCGGATGGCATGGCATTCGTTCGGTCTTCGGGCATTAGAAAATATCAAGCATATCCTCCCCTCCTCTTCCCATCTCCTCTTCTCCCACTCTTTGCCCCCTTTCCCCAGAGCAGGAGCCCGGTGCTTTAAAAAAAAGAAGAAAAGAATGGCTTTTCTCATTATGACTCAGAAGTCTTGAGTTGGCTTTGTAGCTGCCAAAAAGGACTCGCAACTCGAAGCATTAACAGATTAACAGAGTTGGACCTTGCAGGTCATCTAGTCCAACCCCCTACCCAAGCAGGAGGCAGAGAGCATTTCAAGGGCCAGAGCTATGTTGTTAGTTGCAAAGTCGTGTCTGACCCATCGTGACCCCACGGATAACGTTCCTCCAGGCCTTCCTGTCCTCTACCATCCTCTGGAGTCCATTGAAGTTCACGCCGGCTGCTTCGGTGACTCCATCCAGCCCCCCTCCTTCTCTGCCGTCCCCTTCTTCTTCTTTTGCTCTCAGTCTTTCCCAGCATGAGGCTCTTCTCCAGGGAGTCCTTCCTTCTCATCAGTTGGCCAAAGTCTTTGAGTTTCCTCTTCAGGATCTGGCCTTCTAAAGAGCAGTCAGGGTTGATCTCCTCTAGGACTGACCGGTTGGATCGCCTTGCAATCCAAGGGACTCGCAGGAGTCTTCTTCTCCAGCACCAGAGTTCAAAGGCCTCCATTCTTTGGCGCTCAGCCTTATTATCCAACCTTCACAGCCATCCATTGCAACTGGGAAAACCACAGCCATGACTCTATGCACTTTTGTTGGCAGGGTGATGTCTTTGCTTTTTAGAGTGCTGTCTAGATTTGCCATCGCTTTTCTCCCCAGGAGCATGCCTCTTTTAATTTCTTGGCTGCAGTCCCCATCTGCGGTGAACTTGGAGCCCAGGAAAATAAAATCTGTCACTCCCTCCATTTCTTCCCCATCCATTTGCCAGGAATTGAGAGGACCAAATGCCATTATCTTAGTTGTCTTAATGTTGAGTTTCAAGCCAACTTTTGTGCTCTCCTCCTTCACCCGCATCAAGAGCCTCTTTAGTTCCTCTTCACTTTCTGCCATTAGAGTGGCATCATCTGCCTATCTGAGGTTGTTGATATTTCTCCCGGCAATCTTAATTCCAACTTTTGATTCAATGGTAGACAGCAACAAAAATGACTCAAGGATTCCACTGTCCATATAGTAGTTTCTTTACGTTCTCAAAGCTTCCGAAAAGCTTTGAGTTTAAAAGAAAACAAGAAATGGAATCCTATATCTTTCCACTTGCGAGAGAATCTATAGTTCAGGAACACAAGATACCTTCTGTCCAAAATATCTTGGAGGCCCCATGTTAAGTTCAAGCTCTGAAGCTTTCAAACAGAGTTGAGAAACATCTAGGACTAAACCAGCAGAGAATAACAGCTGGTCAGAACCTGTCATAATCTGCTGGATCAAGTTTGATCAGGTTTTATTTCGAACGTAATGGGCAGGCCGCTTGGGAGAAGTGGAGAACAGCTTAAAGCTGGACGTGTCATTCCATCGATCTCACCTAATCTCAAGGATTCACCTTCTGGAACCCTTGACCCCAATCTGTTCTTCAATCTGGACCTAAGGAAAACAAAAGAAGAGACCCACTGGGTTACGAAGTTAGCAGAAGAAGACACACTTTGATTTTGACTCTTGGCTGAAGGTTCTACATTAAGACCTTCTTGCTCACTTTTCTGTCAATTCCTCTGCAATTGTGTCAATTACAAAACCATGGAGGGGGGAGGCAGGACAACGCCTGGTATTTGTTCAGAAGCAACTTTAGGAAGTTAGCATCCACCTCTCTCCTAGAAAAATGAAATAGGAAATATTAAAAGAGCAGAATATTTCCCCTAAATATCAGGGGAATATCATCCCTCCCCCCCCCCTTTGTCAATGGGCCATTAAGGCCTGAGCCAGTCTATTCTACATAACCAAGATCTACTCCATCTCATTGCTCTTCATTGCACCACCCACCAAGTTTCAACCAAACGTAGCACACAACCTACAATGCTAGCTATGACCTCTAACAGCAACCAATCAAGATACTCTTCCTGTGCCCCAGGAAGTTCAAAGCCCAGGAGACGACATGAATGCCAGGGATTCTCAGCATCTCTGCCCTTTTCTGCTCAGGAGCTCAAGCCACGTGATCCTGTCCACCATTAAAACCATCTTTCCAAACAGCCTCCACGTTTCCAGTGTCTTTTTCCCCACTTGGAGCTGAGCCCAGGTGGACATTTCTTCCAACACAACCAAGCCCTTAACTCTGAGACATGAATATGCCTGAATTATACTGGCAGCCAGAACAACAAGAGTCAGTTGTTTGTGTTCCTTTTGCAACACTTGTTACGCAAGTTGTGTTGACTGCTTAATAAATCATAAATAAATAAGGGCAAGAAGAACAACTTTGCTGCACCGAAAGGGGATGCTAAAAGCTGAGAGAACATTGTCGAGCATGAGAAATCAGTAAATCCAGGCTGTTCAAATGAATCTAAGAGTGGGCTGGCCTTAGATCTCTTGTGGGCATGAAGGGTCTCAAGACTGATGACATGCTTGACCCCTCCTTCGGGTTCAGCCTGGTCGTCTCCTACAGATCTTGTTAACAGATTGTTGACCGTACACCTAGGTCCATGTTGGGGAACTTATGGCACACGTGCCGGAAGCGGCGCACAGAGCCATCCCACGTGGGACACGCGGCCTCGCTGGCTCCTCTTCCACATTCTTGTGCACACACGCAGGCTGGTCATCTGGATGCCATGCGCACAGGAGCGTCAAAACATGCGCATTCCATGTTTCCGTTGTGCACATGTGCAATAGTCAGCCGTTTGCCGGGCATGTGCCCACACCGGAAACTGGAGGTTCAGGTGCCATCATGTGCATGCATTTTGAAATGCTGCTCTTCCTGGTTTGTGCGCGAAGGCCGGCGAGGCCACGCATCCAGGCGGGATGGTTTTGCGTGCCATTTCCAGCACGCAGGTCAGCACGTAAGGTTAGCCGTCGCTGATCTAGGTGAGAAATCAGAGTTAAAAATGGGCTTGGTGACGTCTCTGCAGGGTGTTTCAAAGGAGTCAAAACAACTCTGCAGGAGGAGACATTTATTGACATATTTTTGTTTTGGACAAGCAGGGCTGGTCTCTGGCACGAAGGATGCAGGACCTTCAAGCTAGAGGAGCCAAATTCTCCTAGATACGTCGTGAGATTCTCCTGGATTACATTTGCCAAATCCTTTTGAAGGTGGACTGCCAGGCCTCTTGGGCAGAGACGCTCTCGCTCCGCATCTCTGCAAACCTCTAACATGATGGGAACATGAAATGAAGTGGGGCCACCAGATGTTTCTTCAAAAGAAATGCCAAGAAGAGAGTTTCCTGCCGCCAATCAACACAGTAACTCTGCGACGGAGAGTCACAAACACCGCTGCCCAGAGCAGGGGTGGAGAGAGGCGCTGAAGCTGGTGTCGCTGTCATTCATGCTTTTTCTTGCCTGGAGCTAATTGGCAGGTTTTTGACACAAGCAACAGCATTCTTTACCCTGAGGAAGACTCAGATCTCCATAGCGGAGCGTTTGATTGATATGCAAAGATCCCAGATTCAAATCCTCGGTATTTCCAGTTAAGAAGAGGAGATATAGAGGAAACGAACTTTCTCCAGTGTCTTGTGGAGCTGACTCTGTATTTGACTCTGTAGAGCTACCAATTCTGGCCACTGCCACCTAGTGGCTAAACTATAAAAGTACATTATCCACCTAAGTCACCGGTTTTGCTGCAGGACACTGGAGACCAAAGTAGTCTGAACAGGAACGATAACCTCGCCTCTGTAGCCAAATATGTGTTGGTAACGTCCGGGACAACTTGCTTCCTCCTATGCTGCATGTGAGAATGACCTTAGAAAATGGGGCAGTGGGAAACAGAGATGCTGCCTCGGATAAGAGATAGAGAGAGAAACACAAAGGAAATCCCCTTTCAATTTCTCAGGTTGTAAAAAAAGGTGGATGGAGAAGAGCCAGCACTGTCCGAAGACGTCTCCGTGGTCATGTGGCCGCCATGACTAAACGCCGAAGGCACACAGAGTGCTGTTCCCTTCCCACCATTTTTCCCGCCTATTTTTCTACTTGCATTTTTTACATGCTTTCGAACTGCTAGGTTGGCAGAAGCTGGGACGAGCAACGGGGGCTCACTCCGTTAAGCGGCGCTAGGGATTCAAGCATGTTTACCACTGAGCCACCACATCCCTCTATACCTTTACCTTTATTGGTACAGAGAAACTAATAAATGCATAAAAAATAGCAAGCAGAAGAAGGCGGTGACTGAAGCAGCATTGCCTCCAGTGGTGTTTGACATGGTATCATGAATACGAAGAGCCACTGTCCCTGCATATGCTACATATGCCATGTTACATATGCCCGGGTATAGTATGCTACATTAGCCAGGATACATATATGTGCCCTGGCTAATGCTACAGCCCTTAAAACCTGGCAGAGGCTCAAGAGGAGAATAGATAGAAGGAAGTCTGTTCAGGAAAGCTCACCTGGGGGTAAAGCAAATCTCCTTCAGGGCATATCTCCAGTAACTTTCTCAAAAGTGCCAGAAGAGGAGATGGAGCCCTGGTTCTTCCCTTCTCAGCTTGTCTGTGATTCACTACAATAGCCGGTGAAGGTGGCAGCTGGGCTTGGCTATTTCTGCAAAGCCTGAGAGATAAGCTCATTAGATGCTCACCAAAAGCTTGGCCTTACCTCCTACACATACACACATAGATCAGATGCACAAACACCACACACAGACAAGCTAAAAGGTGTCATCCCCACCCCACCCCCCAATGTATTTGTGTACTTCCTAATACAAAAATCTACATGTCCCTTCCTAGGAAGGTTAGTAGATTAGAAAGCCCTGCCAGCTCTTTGCAAACTGGAATGCAGAATAACAGCGTTGGAAGGGACCTTGGAGGTCCTCTAGCCCAACGCCTGCAACAGGGCAAGATCTTGTACCCAATAAGAAGGCAACCCTATTCCCTTCTAGCATGGATGACGTTACCCAGTTTGGTCATGAAAAATCTGCAAGAAAACCACCAGAGAGCATTAAGGAGAGTCATTCTCCTCCTCCTCCTCCACTCTGCAAACCCCATTCCCTTCTAGCACTGATGATGTTACGTAGTTGGGTAGTTCAACTCCTGCAAGAAAACCACCAAGCTCAGAGAGCACCTAGGACCCCTGATTTCAACCTTTCACCTACAGATACTCTCTTCTGTCACAAGGGTATACTATTGTTTGGAATCTACCTGATTCCGAGAGAGACAGAGACAGAGAGAGGTGGAAATCTGGGTCCTCCCCTAAGCACCTGAAAATATCCATCTTTGTGAAGTTACTAGTCACCTAGCCACCCGCTTGCCACCCAGCTATTGCTTCAACAGAAGATCTGTCTCCGTGCCAAAAAAAGAGAAAGAGAAAAGAAAACAACCCCACACAAAACTCATCAGGTCACGTTAGTGAGTTGGTGTCTCCACAGCTAATTACACATAAACGAACCGCCTATTGGCTCCACGCTGCCGGTGGAAGGAGAGAGTTTTGCTGACAAGGGGAAAGAGGCGTGCGTTCCACCCTTCGCTGAACGTATGCAAATCCTTTTGAAAGAGTGGGGTTTCCACCCCCTTGTTATTTTTTTAAGGGGGGAAGTCTAGACATGCATGTCTTGTTTTTTGGGTGGATTGGAGAACCTCTCTGGGAAGCAGCGGGAGGTCGGAAGACGGTGTCACCCACCGGTGCCAATTCCATCCTCTTCCGCCTACCGCTTCTAATCCCTGCCACACATCGACAGTTTTGTTTTTCCACGAGCCGTTTGATCTCCTCTCCTTCCTTGATCCATCCCAGTGGCGAGAATAACCGAGCTCAGCCCAGTGACAGCTGACAGTAGCATGTCACTCTGCGCAGTGCCTGGATGAGATTAGTCATAGTTTTCAAAAGCCTCTTAATTGGGATTTACACTAAGGCGGATTACATTCGATGCTGCCGACGTTTACTTTGGAGGAGTAGAATTCCTTGACTTTTTTTTAAAAAAAAAAAAAAAAACAGGAAGATGCAAAGTGAGAGCGATGAATCCATCACGAAGCAGGTTGTTGATATCTCCTCCTCCTTGCGGACCAGGAAGTGGGGCTGGATGTTGGCTACCGAGATCCCTTGAGCTTGTCGATCGGAAAGGTTGTGCAGTTCGGTGGTTCAAATCCCTAGCGTCACGTAATGGAGTGAGCTCCCGTGACTTGTCCCAGCTTCTGTCAACCTAGCAGTTCAAAAGCAAGTAAAAAATGCAAGTAGAAAAATAGGGACCACCTTTGGTGGGAAGGTAGCAGCGTTCCGTGCACCTTCGGCATTTAGTCATGCCGGCCACATCACCACGGAGACGTCTTTGGACACCGCTGGCTCTTCGGCTTTGAAACGGGGATGAGCACCTCCCGCTAGAGTCGGCAACAACTAGCACAGATGTGCGAGGGGAACCTTTTACCTTTATGTCATTGTGATATTTACCTTATGATATTGTGTCTTCCTTCAAAAGATCTGGATTTCGGCATTTACGTGTATTTAATGGCATCCCTCTCATAATTTCTATTGATAGGTTAGCAACAGCTTGCTGACGTTGACATGTTACAGTAAAAGCAATATACTGCAAAGGCTATATCTATATATATATCCATCTCCAGGCTTCGCCAACAGTTTATGATATGAAAAGAACATTAAATGTTCAAAAGAGTTGGCTTTTTTTTTCTTTTAAACCGCCTCCTTATTTATTTGACCTGTGATTTTTGAACGTTTCCTGATTTTTCATATCAAAGTGTACAGATGCCTGGAGAAAAACTTTGAAAGGGCACACAAACACACACACACAGCCCTACCTATCTTCACTATCCAACTGCACCAAGATCTTCCAGGTGTGCTGATTTAGCAATATTATACCTTGATTATATCCATCTATCTATCTAATTTGTCCTATCATCTGTCCATCTATTCACTCATATCTATCTATCCCATATCTATCTGTCTGTCTGTCTATCTAGCCATCCATCCATCCATTCATATCTATCTAGCTATCTAGCCATCCATCCATCCATCTATCTAATCTATCATATCTATCATCTGTCCGTCCATCCATCCATCCATCCATCCATCCATCTCTCTCTCCCTCTCCCTCTCTTCCCCATCTTTGTGCCATTTTTTCCCCTTGTCCAACCCATCATCTTTCAGGAACTTTGGGGTCCTACTTGCCATCCTTCCTGTAAGTTATGGCAGCCTTATCCCAACCTCTCTGAGAGGCAGAAAGGTATAGAAGGTGATTGTCAAGCCCAGGAGTCCAGGCAGTTCAAATGAATATAGGTTTATTGTGTGCTAAGGCTCTCTAGAAGAGTCCTAACTGCTAATAGTCAAAGCAAAATGGTGCTAGATAAGAGAATTCATGGAATTCAAGGTGGGCTGGACTTAGCTCTCTTGTGGGCGCAAAGAGACTACTAGAGACTGATGACATATTTGATCCCTCCTTCAGGCTCATTCTGGTTATCTCCTACAATGGCTTTTCCTTAGCATCCTCTCCTTCCTGTACAAGTCCCATGGAACCTCCCCAAAATCAAGCTACAGGATGGGTTGAAAGAGCTGATTTCTGCCTTCTGAACATGTCCTCTTTTGTCTCCTCCCCCTCCTCCTCCCCAAAGGCTCGGGGGATGAGTCAGGTCTTTGGTTTTGGCCAAGAGTGAGTGTGAGAAGCCTCAAGGGCCTTCTAATCAGTAGAAGTCATCTAGGTTGCCTACAAGAGATGGTTAATACCTTGTTTTTTTTCTGACTTCAAAAAGCTTGTCATTTCTTTTTTGGTAGGCACCTTGTAGGATCCAAAACCCGTTCGAAATCACCCTATCAACCCTTCAGGATCTCTGCTTTGAACATTTTTACTCTTGTACTTGGCTCATGACATCACCTGCCTTGCACAAGCTGAAAAGAAAAGATTGGGCTTCTCCATTTCTTTTGTTGCTTTGCTGTTGTGACAATTTGCTTCTTAGAAGGTGGTGTGGTTTTATGGCATGACAACAACGCTCTGTGCCAAGCGTGTGTTGGAGCAGTCTCTTCCAACAAAATGCTGCTAGGTAAAATTTCCGATGCTGGATGAAAGTGTCTTAAGAACAGAGTAAAAATTTGGTATTCAAGACACATCCATTTTCTCAAAAAATTCCTCCCTGCTCCCAATCAGAATAAAATACCAAAGAAATGAAACAATTGAAGGTGAGATGACTGGAATTTCACAGTATTTGGTGAGTGTCTGTTGCCAGGTGGGAATGCGGGATTGCTAGATTGGCTGGGAAATTGTCACGGAATGTTGAAAACAAAGATCACGGGATGGCGGCAACCGCAGCCAGTAGTCCTGAAGCAACCTCAACTTTCATTCTCTTGAACCCCAGATTTCATTCCCTTGAACGACATGGGTCCTGGATTTTGGACCCATTCTGTAAATTACCGTATTTTGGGGAGTATAAGACGCACCTAAAAGTGTGTGAAAATTTAGGTGCGTCTTATAAAGTGAATAAGGGCGCTTTTGGCCTCTCAAGCCCTCCATATGTCGTGTTTTCACCCTCCCAGGCCACCAGAAGCACTCTGCAGACCAAAAACGTGAATGCGAATGGGAGGAGTTGACATTCGTTTGATAAAAGGGGTTTTGTTGGGACCAGGACTCTGTCTCCTGTTTTTTGGCAAGCCTCGGTCAGAACAGATAGCTGCCACCCATGTTTAGGCCAGGAGTCTTTCCCTCCATAAAGAAGGCGTGTTAAATCACAGCCACATCAGGTGGTGTTGAGAGCTGCACTGTTCCATCATGCCTCAACAGTCGGTTTGGCATGCTTCCTGCAGGCACTACATGTCCTCCCTCCCACCCGCCTTCTTTTGCTTGCTCGGTCCAACCAATGCTTGTTAGGAATCCACATACCAATGAGATGAAGGGGAGAGTGAGAAAGAGAACCAAGAGAAGAAAAACAAGCTAGGCAACGCAGAGTAGCTTCCTGCCACACCTAGGAATCCTGGCAGGGAGAGAGAGGGAGAGAGAGAGAGAGAGAGAGAGGGAGGGAGGAGAGAGAGAGAGAGAGAGAGAGAGAGAGAGAGAGAGAGAGAGAGAGAGAGAGAGAGAGAGAGAGAGAGAGAGAGAGAGAGAGAGAGAGAGAGAGAGAGAGAGAGAGAGAGAAATACTCAGTAGTCACTGGAAGACATCCCCACCAAATGCCAAGTTGGATAATTTACCCTAGGGGAGAGAGCAAAGAGGGGAAGGAGGGAGAACATATTTAGAGGGCTCTCGTAAAATACTCCTGAAATTCTATCTATTCTGGCTCTTGGGCTTTGAAACGGAGATGAGCACCGCCCCCTAGAGTCAGGAACGACTAGCACAGATGTGCGAGGGTAACCTTTACCTTTATTATTTGCTCCAAGTTTAAAAGGCCTTTTAACTCTCCTGGTTTTACCCATATCTGGTTATTTGCATGTGTCCTCCTTCTCTCTTCCTTTCTTTCCGGACCCGGTTGTAGGCCGATGGGAGTTTTCTTCCCCCTCCCCACTCCTGGCACCCACTCCCCAGAGGTGAAAGAAGAAGGTCACCAGCACGCCACCAAAACCCCTGCAGCCTTACAATCCCCGGCTCTTGACTTGAAAGCATCTGTCACATTCCTCAGCCGTGTCTCAAGAAGCCCCTAATAACGTTGAAAAATGAAAACCCAAACAGATGATCCTGATTAGCCATTTGTGGCTATCCTTACACCTCAAGGCGCAGCGCAGAGAGCCGGAGGGGGGTCCCCGTCTTATCTCCTGCGCAAAGGTGCGGGGCACAGCTCCCGAGTAATGGCTCTGGAATGTTCACCTTGGATTCCTCCTCCGCCCACCCTGTCCTCTCATTCCCCCTCCCCAATTCTCCTTTCATTCCTGGCAGGCTGTCTCCAGCATAATCTTCAGAGAAAGTCTGCTGGAAATGTCTTCTTCTTCTTTTTTTTTTAATATAATGCACCCAAATACTGTATGTTAAGAGGACAGAGCAGAGGGGAAAGCTACAGATGTCCCAAAGACGGCTGTTTGACCCCCAAAGGGTGGAGAAAACCCCTCGGGTCTCTCCCCTGCTCTCAACAGGAGCTTGGTTGTGGTTGGTTTTGGAGCTGCTCAGAAGGTTTCTACTAGCCCTCTGGTTTTGGGGGCTGGTCATTTCGTTGAGGAGACTGAGAATTTAAGAAGAGTATCAGAGAGAGAAGCAACCTAGAACTAAGGAGAAACTTCCTAACAGTGAGGACAATTAATCAGTGGAACGGCTTGCCACCAGAGGTTATGAATGCTCCATCACTGGAGGCTTTCAAAAAGAGGCTGGACAGCCAACTGTCTGAAATGTATAGGGTCTCTTGCTTGAGCAGAGGGTTGGACTAGAAGACCTCCAGGGTCCTTTCCAGTCCTAGGTCTCTATGATTCTATGAGATAGGTAAGATACATATGATGGATGGGTGGGTGGGTGGGTAGGTGGATAGATAGATGATAGATAGATAGATAGATAGATAGATAGATAGATAGATAGATAGATAGATAGATAGATAGATAGATAGATAGATAGATAGATAGATAGATGAAATGATAGATGAGGTAGGTAGGTAGGTAGGTAGGTAGGTAGGTAGGTAGGTAGGTAGGTAGGTAGGTAAGTAGATAGATAGATAGATAGATAGATAGATAGATAGATAGATAGATAGATAGATAGATAGATAGATAGATAGATGATAGATGCACTTATATACCGCTTTACAGTGCTTTACAGCCCCCTCTAAGTGGTTTGCAGATTCAGCATAGATAGATAGATAGATAGATGATAGATAGATGATAGATAGATAGATAGATAGATAGATGATAGATAGATAGATAGATAGATAGATAGATAGATAGGTAGATGATAGATAGATAGATAGATAGATGATAGTTAGATAGATGATAGATAGATAGATAGATAGATAGATAGATAGATAGATAGATAGATGATAGATAGATAGATAGATAGATAGATAGATAGATAGATAGATAGATAGATAGATAGATAGATAGATAGATAGATAGATAGATAGATAGATAGATAGATAATAGATAGATAGATAGATAGATAGATAGATAGATAGATAGATAGATAGATAGATAGATAATAGATAGATGATAGATAGATAGATAGGTAGGTAGGTAGGTAGGTAGGTAGGTAGGTAGGTAGGTAGGTAAGTAGATAGATAGATAGATAGATAGATAGATAGATAGATAGATAGATAGATAGATAGATAGATAGATAGATAGATAGATAGATAGATAGATAGATGATAGATGCACTTATATACCGCTTTACAGTGCTTTACAGCCCCCTCTAAGTGGTTTGCAGATTCAGCATAGATAGATAGATAGATAGATGATAGATAGATGATAGATAGATAGATAGATAGATAGATAGATAGATAGATAGATAGATAGATAGATAGATAGATAGATAGATAGATAGATAGATAGATAGATAGATAGATAGATAGATGATAGATAGATAGATGATAGATAGATGATAGATAGATAGATAGATAGATAGATAGATAGATAGATAGATAGATAGATAGATAGATAGATAGATAGATAGATAGATAGATAGATAGATAGATAGATAGATAGATGAGAGAAAGTCTGATAAGATACACAGACAGATACATGGATAGGCCCTAGGTCTAGAATGCAGTATTGCAGGATCATTCTGCCAGCTGCCAGGAGTTCGATCCTGATCAGCTCAAGGTGGACTCAGCCTTCCATCTTTCCGAGGTGGCTAAAATGAGGACTCAGATTGTTGGGAGGGGGGGCATTCAAACAATGCTTACATGTAAATTTCCCACTATGGGGCAGTATAGAAGCCTAAATGTTCTTGCTATTTAGCTGGAGGGGGGGAGGGAAACGGTGCAATCCAAAGTCACACCTCCCTTTGGTGTGTGTCAACGACAAATGACATCCCTTGAAGCACCGGATAGTATAGTTGAAGCAAAGAAATCAGATAACGTGACAGGTAGCTAAATGAGTTAACAAGGCAGCAAGCGGTCACACCCAAAGGCGACATTGACTGTGCCAAGTTTTGGCTTCGCAAGGCAACTGTTAGAACTTGGGTATCCTGACCGAGGCTTCCCCAAAAAGGACGAGGCAGAGTCCTGGTCCCGACAAAACCCCTTTCATTACGAATGTGAATTCCTCTCCTTCACCTTCAGCAAAGGCCTGGCAAACAGTCTTTCAAAGGAGTATTTATGACCACAGACCTTATCTAGCTTGGAAAGCTGCCATGTACGTATTTCCCAAATGAGGTGCTGTGCAAGGAAAGACTCTGGGCACAGAGTCTCGGAGATTGACGGACAGATCTTCACACTCCTGAATTGTTTCCTGCAAAAGCCCACTCCCCTTTCGCTCCTCTTTTATTTCCTATGGGAGGGGCCATTCACCGTCCACCTGTGGCCTTACTCCCAAGTCGACCCCTGTTCTTTAGCTGTTCCCTTTGTCTGGCCACTCTGCGCATGCGCACACTGGGAACAGGCTCCAGCTGTTCTTCTGCCTCACTGCTGTCTGACTCTGAAGGCAGCTGATAACTGGCGTACGGCCCTGGCCCCCTCTCTGCCTCTGACACAGAGTCCTCATCAGAACCTTCCCCAGACTCCAGGACTGGCCCAGGTTCCTCCCCAACCCTCCTCACTCTCTGACTCTGCTGCCATCTCTGCTGGCCACTGACAAGCCACGACACGCTTAATAACCGCATTGCTAGCCTAACCACTGCAGTGATTCACTTAACAACAGTGGCAAGAAAGGCTGTAAATTGGGCCAAAACTCACTTCACAACGGACTTCCTCAGCAGCAGAACTTGTGTTCGTAAGTAAGGACTGCCTGTATATGATGTCAGAAGAGAGAAAGGACCATCAAGGGCATATTTCCAGGGACATCCATTCTCAATATATTTGATCAGAACAGAGGCATCAATGGGGGATAGACCAAAGTGTTCAGGTTGTGGGTGAAAAACAGTCCATTTCCATCCATCAATACAATTGTTCCATTCATGGAATCGAGAAGGACAGGGCTCTCCTTGAATTGGCCTCCAATAAATTCACTCTGAAGGTCTGGAATTGATTGTCGTCTCCTGGTTGTCTTCCCGGATTATACTTTTTTTGACAAGTATCCTTATAGTTAGCATCTTTTGAAGGGGCAGTTTCATGCTGGCTGACGAATTCTGAGAGTTGAAGTCTGAAAGTTACCAAATTTGGAGAGCCTTGGCGTAGATTAACATTGTGCCACATATAAGCCTTACATTTCATTGTACTGTCGTTCTGCTTTTCTTTGTCTCTTCTCCAAATGACCATGATCCAAAGTACAAGTGGTAAGAGCCATGGTGGCGCAGTGGTTAGAGTGACATCTTGCAGGCTAATTCTTCCGACTGCCAGCAGTTCGATCCTGACCAGCTCAAGGTTGACTCAGCCTTCCATCCTTCCGAGGACCCAGGTTGTTGGAGGGCAAGAGGCTGACTCTTGTAAACTGCCTAGAGAGGGCTGTAAAAGCAGTGTGAAGTGGTATATAAGTCTGAGTGCTATTGCTCTTGTTAACATCTGCAGCTGTCTCATCCTAGGCCAATGGGTTGAGCCAATGCTGGATTCTTTCTGCAGTTTTAAACTGCAGGGTTTCAGACACATTGACAGATTGTAGGAGAACCAGGCGCCCTGCTCAGTTGCAGCATTTCCCCATAAATGTTGGTTTCCTAAGCAGAAATCATGATAGATAGATAAATGGATGGATGGATGGATGGATAGATGGATGAAAGATAAGAGAGGGAGGGAGGGATAGATGGATGGATGGATGAAAGATAAGAGACAGAGGGATGGATGGATGGATGAATAGATGGATGGATGGATGGATGGATGGATGGATGGATGGATGGATGGATGGATGGATGGATAGATGATAAATAGATAGATAGATAATTTATAGATGATAGATAATTGATAGATGATAGAGGGAAAGGGAAATAGAGAGATAGATAGATTGATTGATAATTGATAGATGTTAGAGGGAGAGGGAGATGGAGATAGAGATAGAGAGAGATTGATTGATTGATTGATTGATTGATAGATGATAGAGGGAGATGGAGATAGAGAGATTGATTAATTGATAATTGATAGATGATAGAGGGAGATGAAGATAGAGAGATAGATATATTTGTTGTATTTGTTCTCCTCTTCCACCCACCGATTATTATCAGTGCTCAAACAATCCAGGACAAAAATTGATCAGCTCACCTTCCCTACTTACCGTGCGTCGCCAGATGCCACTTTTCGGATGCGAGGGAAACCCACCCCTTGCTCGATCCCGCCAGCTCCGTCGTATCCCCAATCTCCCCTTAACTCAGCAGTAAAAGGGCCTGGGTTTAATTGCCCGTTCCCCTTAAGCATGTGTTTAATTCCGCCCTTTGGGGAATACAGCCGCTCCATCTTAAATAATTGAGTGACCACAAGATTGGTTAGTTCTGTTTTCATGACCCGCATTGATTTAAGCGTAGTTAATCCCTCTCAAACATCCCTGTCTCCTAAGCACCGGATGAGTCTCCTCAGAGCCATAACCTCCTTGCTGCTAGATTATTTCACATCAGGCCTGGTAATGCCACAATAAATCCATCATGCCCTATCCTTGCGCTTTGCCAAGGCAAGCACCAGATGGGGAACAGCTTCCTTTACCATTAAACTCTTCATTTCCCCCGAGCGCGAGACAAGCGGGTGAATATGTTTTATTAATTTATTTCTCTCTGGCTTTTCTCTTCTTCTTCTCCTCCCCCTCCCCATTCGTTCACCCATCCGTAAACGAACTGGCTGGCAGTGACATTTAAATAATGGCACACCCAATTAAGCTGGGAGATTAGAAAGAACAACAGGGGTGGGGCGGGGATGGGGGCTCGTAGTTTGCCGGTATAATGAGAAAATCCCGGTACGTAGGGAGAGAGTCCCTGCTTAATCAAGCCACCCCTTTTTGACAAGAGTCACAACTCTGTGCCGGCAGAAATAAACAAACAGTTCATACGTTAAAACATTCTCTGGTGGCCAAAAATCAATGGGATACGGATGGAAGAGGTTATTTGTAGCTCACGGTTTAACCATGGGCTCCTCGGTGCCAGTGGTGGGATTCAAAAATTTTTATTACCGGTTCTGTGGGCATGGCTTGGTGGAAGGATACTATAAAATCCCCATTCCCTCCGGATCAGCTGGGACTCAGGAGGCAGAGAATAGATGCGGGCGGGGCCAGCCAGAGGTGGTATTTACCGGTTCTCTGAACTTCTCAAAATTTCCGCTATTGGTTCCCCAGAACTGGTCAGAACCTGCTGAATACATGGTGCTCTCTGAGCTTGGTGGAGGGTTTTAGTTTTGTTTTTGGAGGCATTTCATTACCCAACTAGGGAACATTATCAGTGCTAGGAGGGAGTTGGGTTTGTAGAGTGGAGGAGGAAGAGAAGTGCTCTCTGGGATTAGTAGCTTTCTTGCAGTCCTCTCATTATGCAGCCAGGTAACATCATCAGGTAAGGGAGGGAGGGAGGGTGGAAGGAAGGAGAGAGATAGGAATGGGAAGAAAGGAGATAGAAATGGAAAGGAAGGAAGGAGGTAGGAAGGAGAAGGAAGGAAGGAGATAGGAATGGGAAGGAAGGAAGGAGATAGGAATGGAAAGGAAGGAGATAAAAATGGGAAGGAAGGAAGGAAGGGGAGAAGGAGGAGAAGGACAACTGTGGGCTCCTTGATGCTCTCTGAGATTGGGTGTTGACTTGTAGACGTTTCATTATCCAACTAGGCAATGTCATCAGTGCCCTGAAACATCTGCAAGAAAACCACAAGCTCAGACAGCACCAAGGACACCAATAAGTGGGTTCTGAGCTTCCCCCTTATTTTTTAATCCACATGCAAAAAGGAATGTCTTTATGCAGCAAAATTCTCTCTCTCTCTCTCTCTTTCTCTCTCTCTCTCTCATCCCTGATTGAAGGATCTTCTGGAGATTTTGAAGGATGTTTGCTTTGAACATCACTGTTTCTCCCTCCTGCTGTCCCCATATATATTCCTTGAGTTAGAGCTCTCTTTCCTTGCGAAAGCCAACAGAGACAATTAAGCACATCAGGAACCCCGCAGAAGGCTCATTTATTTTGCCAATATTGTTTCCAAGTCATCAAATATGCATGCAGTTGATGAGCTAAAGAAGAAGAAGAAAAGTGTAAAAGTTGCATCTGGGGGTTAGGCAGTTCACATTAGGAAAGAGAGAGAGAGGGAGGGAGGGAGGGAGAGAAACAGGCAGAGAGAGAGAGAGAGAAAGAGAGATAGGGACAGAGATAGGGAGGGAGGGGGAGAGAGAGAGAGAGAGAGAGAGAGAGAGAGAGAATGAATTGATATTCCGCCCCAGCACACTAGAACTAAGCGGAAATTCCCTTGTTCTTTGAAATAAAAATAGGGCTTTTGCTTCCTACATGGAGACCCACTTATTTCTTCATTAAGAAAAATGAAAACAAATGAGAATATCTCAGGTCCAATGCAGCTTTTCCTCTTTCCTGCTGCACCCTTGAATTGGCAAAATAACAATAATAATAATGTAACCATGGCTTCTGACCAGAATAACAGAGTTAGAAGGGACCTCGGAGGTCTTCTAGTCCAGCCCCCTGCTCAAGTAGAAGATCCAATAGCATTGCAGACAAATGTCTGTCTAGTCTCTTCTTTAAAACCTCCAGTGATGGAGTGCCCACCATTTCTGGAGATAAGTTATTCCACTGATTAATTGTTCCCATGGATAAGTTTCTCCTTAGTTCCAGGGTGCTTCTCTCCTTGATTAATTTCCATCCATTGCTTCTTGTCCTGCCGTCTGGTGCTTTGGAGAATAGCTTGACTCCCTCTTCTTTGGGGCATCCCCTGAGATATTGGAAGACTGTTATCATATCCTTCCTAGTTCTTTTTTTCATTAAACTTGTTCTTGTTCGTTGCGAAGTCGTGCCTGACCCCATGGACAACGTTCCTCCAGGCCTTCCTGTCCTCTACCATCCTCTGGAGTCTATTTAAGCTCACGCCGACTGCTTCGGTGACTCCATCCAGCCACCTCATTCTCTGTCGTCCCCTTCTTCTTCTTTTGCCCTCCATCGTTCCCAACATTGGGCTCTTCTCCAGGGAGTCCTTCCTTCTCATTAGGTGGCCAAAATATTTGAGTTCTCCTCTTCAGGATCTGGCCTTCTAAAGAGCAATCAGGGTTGAATTCCTCTAGGACTGACCGGTTGGATGGCCTTGCAGTCCAAGGGACTCAATGCAGAAGTCTTCTCCAGCACCAGAGTTCAAAGGCCTCCATTCTTTGGCACTCAGCCTTTCTTAGGGTCCAACCTTGACAGCCATACATTGGGGTTGGACTAGAAGACCTCAAAAGTCCCTTCCAATTCTGCTATTCCGCTAACTAGGTGGTAGCTTTTATAGCCTCAATTCTCCACCCATGATGGAGAATTTCAGGAGTATTTTACGAGAGCCCTCTAAAGTTGCCCTCTCTCTCTCCTTTCTTCGCTCTCTCCCCTAGGGTAAATTATCAAACTTGGCATTTGGTGGGCATGCCTTCCAGTGACTACTGAGTATTTCCATCCAAGGGACTCGCAGGAGTCTTCTCCAGCACCAGAGTTCAAAGGGCTCAACTCCAGCAATCGTCCTTTATACGTTTCAGCCTCCAGTCTCCTCCTCATCTTTGTCGTTCTTCTCTGCACTCTTTCTAGTGTCACAACGTCTTTTTTGAATAGATGCTTTCGACCGAAGTAAGAACTGAATAGAGTCTGAAAGCGCCACAGTCTCTATTTTGAGGGTGGGAGAGAAAAGACCCTCTAGAAAAACAAATCAAACTCCTTTGCCTGTTCTTTCCCTCCTGTTGGAGAGGCACCTCGCCATGTTTTCAGCTCTTGTAATTAGCCTTGGCACTGAGAAAGAGACAAGGCCTTGTTGACGGGATTAAAAAGCTCTTTTCTTGACACCCCTTGAGTGACAGCAGCCACGGCGGCCTCGTTGCCCATCAAAGCTTGAAGGAGGGAAATGATGACACCTTCCCGGCAGACAACGGCGTGTTGCAACTGGCTTCTTTTTGGAGCGCAGATACAGCCCGACCTGGCAGATCCACGCTTGGAGGCGCCAAGGCAGGGAGAAACGAAACACCAGCCGCTGCCGTCTTGAAGGTCAAGGAAGCTCAGAACCATCTTCTGGTGGCAAAACCTCCACAGCAGGCTTGAAATGTTTATCTACCTATCATCTATCTATCTATCTGTCTATCTATCTATCTATCTATCTATCTATCTATCTATCTATCTATCTATCTATCTATATAATCTGTCTATCTATCTATATAATCTGTCTATCGATCTGTCGGTCTGTCTATATCTATCTATCTATCTATCTATCTATCCATCCATCCATCCATCCATCCATCCATCCATCCATCCATCCATCTATCATCTATCTATCTATCTATCTATCTATCTATCTATCTATCTATCTATCTATCTATCTATCTATCTATCTATCTTTATACCTATCTAATCTGACTGTCTATCTATCTATCTCTATATCTATCATCTATCTATCTATCTATCTATCTATCTATCTATCTATCTATCATCTATCATCTATCTATCTATCTCTATATCTATCCATCTATCTATCTGTCTGTCTATCTATCTGTCTATTTATCTTATCGGTCTATCTTCTATTTATCTTATTTTCTAACTTAAGAGCTGCTGTGTCGTATCCTATGAAAACCTGTTGTGGGTTTCTTCCGGATGACATCCCGTCAGGTATTTCCAAAGACCTGCCATGTCCCCCTTGGCTGTCTCTTTTCAAAGCCATTGCCCTTCTAAGTCTTTGCTTCACTCACCTGCCATTCAGTTGGAGCTGACCTATGACTGGGAACTGGAATTGCCCATATGTTGCTAACCCAGTCAAGGAAAAGTAGACATTCTTCAGTGTCCTAGTTAAACAAACCTATGAAGGTCTAGATTGTGAAAGAAAGAAAGGAAGGAAGGAAGGAAGAAGAAAGAAAGAAAGAAAGAAAGAAAGAAAGAAAGAAAGAAAGAAGAAAAGAGGGAGGGATGGAGAGAAAGAAATAAAAAGAAAGAAAGAAGGGAGGGAGAGAAGGAAGGGGGAGAGAGAGAGGAGGGAGGGAGGGAGGGAAAGAAGGAAGGGGGAGAGAGAGGAGGGAAGGAAGGGAGACAGAGAGAATGGAGAGAAGAGGGAGAGAGGGAGGGAGAGAAGGAAGGGAGAGAGGGGAGGGAGAAAAGGGAGAGAGTGAAAGAAGGAAGGGAGGGAGAGAGAGAAGGGAGGAAGGTAAAGAAGTAAAGGAGAGAGAGAGAGTAGGGAGAGAAGGGAGAGAGGGAAAGAAGGAAGGGAGAGAGAGAGGAAGGAAGGAAGGAAGGAAATCCAAGGGAACCAACTCTGTTTTTCGTTTTGTTCATTTTAAATCAAACTCTTAAATCGAAGACCCTCTAGACTGCCACCAACACTAAATCCAGGGGTGTCCCCCCACCCTTTTTTTAAACCCACCATCCCTCGCCCGAGATCCAGATCTCTCTGGTGCAAGGAAAGACAGATCTGCTGGGCCCAAGAATGAAACGGTGCCGTTCCGGGGAAAGAAGCAAATATGCAAAACGGCGGCGAGCACCTGGAGAGCGAAGGCTCATAAGCCCGTCTTGCAGGGCTCCACGCCGACAGAACAATTTTCGGGGGGCTAAGACCCCCTTTTCTTCCCCCTCGCTTTTTTTCCCTCCCCCTCCTCTATGCGCGTGACCTTATGAACTTTCCTAATTCCTGGGAATCTCCTGCCCTGCCTGACACCACAATAGAGACGTTGGCTCTCAAATTAAACCCCCGCCCCCCCAAAAAAATACAACCCCACCGTCTGAGAAACTCAAGGAAAATAATCTTTGGCATAAAGCCTCTGGAATGTAGCCGGGCCCAATTGTCGAAGGGCTTGCAGAGAGAGCAGAAATAAAAGTTAATGTTTACGATGCATTCCCAGCCTTTCTTCCCTCGGGGCATGAGGGCTAGAAACTTGTTTCGTTCTTTTCTTTTTGGAAAAAGAAAAAAAAATCGATCATCTCAAAGGACACAAATGTGCGAGGAACATGTTCACTCTCACCCTTCAAAAGCACTTTCCCCCCCCCCACTTTGTTTGAAAAATAAGGAATGCATGATATATGTCTCTTCTCCCACCCCCCCTCAAAAAAAATGCTGCTTGGGATCTTGGACATAAATTCTACCTTGTCACGCTGGCAGGGTTTAAAAGCGAAGCGATTTGGAGGGTAACCTTTGCTTCGGGGACCAATGTCAGAGGCTTCGTTCCCAACCACCCCCCCACTCAAAAAATATATGATTGGAGGGAGGGACAGGACAAACCCTAAGATTTATTTCCGTTTGCGTTGATGTGTGATTAAAATGAAATGCAGGTAACGTGATCACTCTTCCCCCCCTCTCTCTCTTGTCAAAAATTGAATCAAATCACACCTCTATAGCTATCATCCATCTTTCTTTCTTTCCTTCCTTCCTTCCTTCCTTCCTGCTTTCCTTCTTACTTTATTTCTGATTTTTTCTTTCTTTCTCAGTCTCCTTCCTTTTCTTCCACCCATCCTTCCTTCCCACAATTTCCTTCCTTCTTTCCTTCCTTCCTTCCTTCCTTCCCTCCCATCTCCCTTCCTCCCTCCCATCTCCCTGCCTTTCTTCCTTCTCGCCCTCCCTTGCCTCTCTCCCTTCCTTCTCTACCTCCCTCCTCTCTCCTTTCCTCCCTTGCTCATTCTTTTTCCCTCCCTCCCTCTCTTTCTTTCTTTCTTTCTTCCCCTGCCTCCCTCTTTCTTTCGTCCTTCCTTCCTTTCTTTGATGTATGTGTATGGTACAACAACAGGTGATATGATCCATATTCAATTGTGTAATGCCCTCCCCTTTTTTAAAAGAAACCATCCATAAAAATACAAGTTGTTCCCCAAACAGGCCCACCCTGTCTGAGGAACAGGGCAAATACTGGAGCCCAGTCTGGCAACAGCCCAACGAGAGGTCCTTGATGGTCTCTGAGCTTGGTGGTTTTCTTGCAGACGTTTCATTATCCATACTAGATAACATCATCAGTGTTGGAGGAGGAGGAGGAGGAGGAAAAAGAAAGGAAGGAGAAGTAATGGTGGAAAGGAAGGAGGATGAGAAGAAGAGGAAGGAGGACTGTGGGATCCTTGATGCTCTCTTGAGTTGTTCTCTTCCAGACGTTTCATTACCCAATCTCATCAGAACTGCTCATCTCAACCCTGAGCTACAAATATTCTCCTTTATTAGCAGCCTGACCCCCTGCACACACCCCGGTCCCCCTCTTTGCTGATGGATGAACTCAGCCACGGCTCCCCCCCCGCCCTAGTTTTTTCCTAGCTCCCGCCAGAAGCTCCAAGCCAGCTTGTCGTGTTCTTGAGTCAGCTTTTTTTCCTCTCTCTCTCTCTCTCTCTCTCTCTCTCTTTTCCCCTCTTGCTAACTGCCAGCTGATGGGCAGTTTAATAAAAAATGACAAGAGGGAAAGAATTTATCTTCCCGCAGTGTTTGCGCCGTGCCTTTTGGCCTCTTCTTAATCACTGTGGAGAATGCAAAAGCGATTTTAAAAGGCGAGGAGGGGCGGGGGGGGGGGGGGAAGGAAGAGGCGAGAAAAGTGGATCGTGTTAGAATTACAGCCTCCTGAGGCTTCGGAATATTTTCCGTGAAGGAGGTCTGTGGATCCCCATAGGGTTGGCTCCCAATGAAAAACAAACAGATGGCTGGCTTTGGGGTGAGATTTGAGTTTTCCTTCAAAGGGGCCGTCTTCCTTCCTTCCTTCCTTCCTTCCTTCCTTCCTTCCTTCCTTCCTTCCTTCCCTTCCCTTCCCTTCCTTCCTCCATCCCTCCCTCCCTTCCTTCCTTTGTTTCTTCCCTTTCCTTCCTTCCTTCCTTCCCTTCCCTTCCTTCCTTTGTTCCTTCCGTTCCCTCCCTCCCTTCCCTCCCTTCCTTCCTTCTTTCCTTACATTCCCTTCCTCCCTCCTCCCCACTTCCCTCCCTTCCTTCCCTTCCCTTCCCTTCCTTCCCTTCCCTTCCTTCTTTCCCTTCCCTCCCTCCTTCCCTTCCTTTTCCATGGACAACATTCCTCCAGGCCTTCCTGTCCTCTACCATCCCCTGGAGTCCACTTAAGCTCATGCCAACTGCTTCAGTGACTCCATCCAGCCACCTCCTTCTCTGCCATCCCCTTCTTCTTCTTTTTCCCTCCATCGTTCCCAGCATGAGGCTCTTCTCCAGGGAGTCCTTCCTTCTCATCAGGTGGCCAAAGTCTTTGAGTTTCCTCTTCAGGATCTGGCCTTCTAAAGAGCAGTCAGGGTTGATCTCCTCTAGGACTGACCGGTTGGATGGCCTTGCAGTCCAAGGGACTCAATGCAGGAGTCTTCTCCAGCACATTTTCAATTAGTCTTGATTTTTTTAAAGCTTATTTATATATTTTCCATATTTGCTGTTGTTGTTAGTTGCGAAGTCATGTCCAACCCATCATGATCCCATGGACTACATTCCTCCAGGTCCTCTCCCATCCTCTGGAGTCCCTTTAAGCTCACGCCAACTGCTTCAATGACTCCATCCAGCCACCTCCTTCTCTGCCATCCCCTTCTTCTTCTTTTTCCCTCCATCGTTCCCAGCATGAGGCTCTTCTCCAGGGAGTCCTTCTTCCTTCTCATTAGGTGGCCTTCTCATTAGCAAAGCTCTCTAGCCCTACCCTTATTCCTGATGTGCTTAATTCTTCCTGAAACCCATAGGGTCAGGTGCAATCATGCACTTTCTCCCTCCTTTTCCCTCCTCCTCCTCCTCCTCTCTCCCCAGCCCATCATCCACGCTCCTGGTCCAATAAAGCAACATTACCGAACTCGTGTTTCTTTCCCGGGTTGCCATGGTAACCTGCGAGCTGACGATGTCAGATAGCTTGGCAGCAGGGACTGAATCCCGAAAGGACGTTTGCTCAAGGTCAGGAGAAAGGGACTCTGAGCAAAGACAGACTTTGGGGATTCTCCAACATGCCCCTGGCTTCACGAAAGGCTCCCATTGTTGAGACCGGGCCCCCAAATCACCTTGACTCCATTCCTTTTTGCAAAAGATTTGGTCTGTGATTCGCGGGGAAGAGGAGGAAAAATCGTGCTAGGCAGAAAACCCCTTCTTCTTAAAAACTCTTGGGGTGGGAACAAGCTCCCTCCCATATCATCCTTTGAAAATTCTCTACTTGACAGCTGGCAGCCCAAGCGTGAGACCTGAGCACCATGTGACGGGGTGAGCTCTGATTCCTTGTGTTGTGGCCCGCCAGTGACCAGCGGAGATTCGAACAGTGAAGAGGTTGGGTCTGCTTCGGCCTCCTGGTGGGGGGCTTTGGGTGAAGGCTGGAGGGAAGAGCCACTGGTGGCGAAGAGCCGGAGGGCCTCGTTCCAGTGGGACTGCATCACGGCCTGAACTAAGCCTCCAGGCGCTGGTACCTGCACTCCCGCAGGTCTTCCCTCTGCTTGGAAAGCCTATGCTCCTAGTCCTCAGTGAGGTGCTTCTGCTGAGCCTCTTTCTCGGTCAGATCTAATTTGAACTGAGCTCTTTTGCCAACTCTTTCTCCTGGCGGCTGCTTAGCTCCAGCAACGGCTTCCTGTTGGGGCCCTAAGGAGCCCGGGGGGCAGGCAAGGAGGCGCTGGGACAGGAGGGGCGAGTAGAGGCTGACGTGAGTGACATTGAGTTGGCCACACCCACCCAGTCACATGACCACCTAGCCATGCCCGCCCACCCGGTCATTAGGCAGATCGTATTAGCGGTCCGCGGGGATTTCAAATTATGAATTTAGCAGTCCCGGAGGTCCGAAAGGTTGGGGACCTCTGCTATAAATAGTTGCTTACAGATCCTCCTCTCGTCTACTCCCTTAGCCCACCCCACCTTATATGAAAACAAGGAAATGCAATTTTCTTTGCAACCGATGAGAAACATCCCATCTGTGCCTTTCTTTCCAACCTAGGGATGAGACCAAAGGGTGAGATTAAAGGGATGGGAAATTAAGGCCAAGCCAGGTCAGTTCATATATTACAGCCACCGGTCTAAATTTCAAGGGACTCCGAGGGAAGATACAGTTGATGAAAGCCACATCCCAGATCTATCAGCACATTTTTTTAAAAAAAAAAAGCTCTTTATATTAACCTCTTCGTGCCAACTCGAGCTAATAAGTCTCCCCAGCTGCGTAAGGGAGCTGGCATTAAGGGCCTCCAACTCTCTGCCTTCTTTCCATCAAGCTTGGGTTGGTTGTCAGGAGATTATTGTGGTGGTGGAATGGTCTGTTTGGATGTCTTGAACTCTGGGTTTTTTTTCTCGCTCGTAATTAAAGCTGCCGTGAAACAAGGAGACAGGAAGGGAAGCAGTAGATAAAGAGAGTGGAAGCTCAATAAGAGAATAAGAGAACAACAGACTTGGAAGGGAGCTTTGGAGGTACAATGCAATACAATACAATAGCAGAGTTGGAAGAGAACTTGGAGGTCTTCTAGTCCAACCCCCGCCTAGGCAGGAAACCCTATACCGTTTCAGGTCTTCTAGTCCAACCTCCTGTGGCAATCAGGAGGCCTAATTGTGTATAGGGTGTACAGTGGCAGCCCAAAATGCCAATGCAATCCTAAATTGCATTAAGAGAGGGATACAATCAAGATCAAGTGAGATACTAATACCACTCTATAAAGCCCTAGTAAGACCACACCTAGAGTACTGCATCCAGTTTTGGTCACCACACTATAAAAAAGATGTTGAGACTGTAGAAAGAGTGCAGAGAAGAGCAACCAGGATGATTAGGGGATTGGAGGCTCAAACATACGAAGAATGATTGCAGGAACTGGGCCTGGCTAGTCTAGGGAAGAGAAGGACCAGGGGAGACAGGATAGCAGTCTTCCAATATTTGAGGGGCTGCCACAGAGAGGAGGGGGTCAAGCTATTTTCCAAAGCATCTCAAGGCCAGAGAAGGAACAATGGATGGAAACTGATCAAGAGGAGATTCAACCTGGAAACAAGGAGGAACTTTCTGACAAGGAGAGCAATCAACCCATGGAACAGAAGTTGCCTTCGGAAGTTGTGGGGGCTTCATCACTTCCCCTCGCACATATGTGCTAGTCATTCCCGACTCTAGGAGGCAGTGCTCATCTCCCTTTCAAAGCCGAAGAGCCAGCGCTGTCCGAAGACGTCTCCGTGGTCATGTGGCCGGCATGACTCAACGCCGAAGGTGCACAGAACGCTGTTCCCTTCCCACCAAAGGTGGTTCCCATTTTTCTACTTGCATTTTTTTACGTGCTTTCGAACTGCTAGGTTGGCAGAAGCTGGGACAAGTCACGGGAGCTCACTCCATTACGCGGCGCTCGGGATTCGAACCGCCCAACTGCTTTCTAATCGACAAGCTCAGCGTCTTCGCCCCCGAGCCACCGCGTCCCTCTTTACCTTTATTGGTAGAGAGAACCTATTCAATACATTAAAAAATAGCAGGCAGAAGAAGGTAGGTGACCGAAGCAGGATTGCTTCGTTTGACATCGTAGCATGGATACAAAGAAGCATTTCTAGAATCCCGGACTTTTAATTGCACGGGTCATCCTTACGGGCTCATGAACTGTCCTTTGTTTGGGCTGTCCTTCCCAAACACGACCCAGATTTTTACGTCCGCCGTTGTGGCCTTGCAGAGCATTCCAGAGGACTCCAAGGCAACCTTTCAGGAAGGCGTGAGACCAAACACCTCTGCAGACATCCAGGAGACTCTTTTAATGAGAGGCTGTACAAATGCCAAGGGCACGCCCTCTGGCGCTGGAAGACTTGAGGGAAAGCAGGCCGGTTACTCAAGACCTGGGTGCCAAGTCTGCAGGTGGCAGCCGGGAAAGAGCTACTCTCCAACAGAAACACTCCTGTGAGGAGGGTTGCCCAGCTGGCTGTATCTCCAAGGGGTTCTGCTCCGTTCTTGGGTGAACGCAGCTGCCTGTAGAATGGCTTCCCTCCAGACATTGTGGGTGCTCCCATCACTGGAGGTTTTCAAGAAGAGACTGGGACAGCCACTTGTCCGGAAGGATTTAGGGTCCCCCCGCTTGAGGATGTGTGTGTGTGGGGGGGGTTGAACTAGAAGACCTCTAAGGTCCCTCCCAACCCTCTGATTCTATGTTCTACGCCACATTGAGGAATATCAGTTTGGTTGGGCGTCTAACCGAGAAGTGCTAAGATGGTGAATGAGATGGCATGGAGGTACATGGGGTGGTGTCCTCTGCTGCCTTGCCCTGCCCCCTTGATGGAGATTGTGGATCTTCTCCTGCCCCCATAAGACTTCCTGTCTCATCTGCCACTTTTTAAAGATTGTTTTAATTTAAGAAATGAAAGCAGGAAGGGGGCAGGTTACAAGCGTTGAACCTTGTAACTGCTTGCAAGAATGGCTTTGGACCTTACAAAGATCCCATTGGGGTGATATAGACTATTCGGAGGTGGGGGGAAAGGAGGAGGAGGAGGAGGAGGAGGAGGAGGAGTTCATGTCTGGCCCAGAATTCATCTCCAAAGAGGGTAAAAACCAGTCCAAACCTTAAAACACTTGCAACACCAATCCTTCATCGGTTTCCGCTCCCCCCCCCCCATTAAGGACAGGGAAGGAGAAAAGGTGTTTGAGTCATGCTTTTAAGCTATCTGATTTTCGTTTCAATTGCTTGGACGGCTCCTGGATCAAAAGAAAGTTCTTTTCTTTGAATTTTGCCGTGAGCCCTGGGTCCAGAAAGTGTTGGAGGTGGAACTGCGTGTCTTAGGAAACGATCCATATTGCAATGTTTCACCTTCAGGAAAGATGCCATCACACATGTAGATGTTAAGAAAGTTGTACCACACAGTTCTCTTGTTCTCTCTCTCTCTCTCTCTCTCTTTCTTTTTCTCCAGAATGTTGATTCTGGAAAGTCACAAATGAATTATGGGTCCAGATAAATTACGAGCCCAAATCAATTTGAAACAAAATTTTGGAATTCATTACGAGAATCGCTCCTGTGGTTTTCAGTCCCTTTAAACAAAAAAACTTTTAAAAAATCTTTTCTATCCTGCTCTACGGAGTAGAAAATTGGTCTCTGACAGAATAGAAGAAGAAACTGGAGGAGAAAAAGAAACTGAAGAGACTAGAAGCATTTGAGGAGGTGATAAGCCACCTGGGAAAGCCAAGGGAAATCATCAAAGCTATGAAAATGCGAAAGTTAGAATATTTCGGACATGGGATATGTCTTCACTTAATCCTCCAAGGAAAAATTGAAGGCCAATGAGATCCAGGCAGAAGAAGAGCATCATGGCTTCAAAATCTAAGGGACTGGTTCGTACAAAACTCAGCAGGACTTTTTCATGCGGCTGTTGACAAAAATAGGATTGCCAACATGATGGCCAAAGTCTGATGACGGCTATAGCAGAAGGAGGAGGAGGAAGAGGAGGAGGAGGTGGTGGAGGAGGAGGAGGAGGAGGAGGAAGAAACAACCATGCTATGTTCGGACTCTGATTGGACACTAAGGTGAACTGGAAAGATGACTCTTCAAGAACATTTAAATTTAACTGACAAATTTCACGTCTGTCAAAGAAGGGGAAGATACAAACCTTGAAGGTTTGTTCTGTTTTCCGACCCAATAAAAATGGTAGCTCCCCCCCCCCTCCCATTATGACGGGACTGGCTCCTTAAACAGCTCCAGCAGCACAAAACAGATTTTAAACAGCATCTGGAGAGGAGGTTTTTGAAATTGTGGCTTTTCATTAAATGTGGTGGCTGTGGCAAGGAAGAAGCCTTTTTATCTGCTGGTTTCTATTTGCTTAGGTGTCAAAAAAAATGGGCAGGGAATAAGGGAAAGGTTTTGGTCCAGAGACCAGTGTGTAAGAAGAGCCACGATTGAGCCGGGATAAAGTCTCACCGATAGTTGCAAGCAATAACATTCATATCACAGAATGGCGCAGATAAAATCAGCCATAAAGCCAGCTCTTTTATGTTCAAAATTCAGACAAAGGCAGAAGAGCGATTGCATTGCCTCTTTCTTTCTCCAATAACCTTATGAAGCAGCTCCCTCTAGCTCACACGTTTGCAGTTATGGGCATCAATTTCTCTTCTCCCCCCCCCCCCATGCTTCAATTTAACCCACCACTTTGTTTACAGAAGAAAAAGGGGAAGGGGGAAGCTTTAAATAGCTGGATAGCTATTTCTTGCAGAACAAAGTTTTTTTTGGAGGAAAAAAATTACTTGTCTGGCTTTCAATTCCTCAGGATCACGAAAATCGGTGTGTAGACAGTGTTGGATATTGTCAATCACACGGTTGGCCGTTATCTTAAATCGCGAAGAATTTTATTTTGTTTTTAAACGGTTAATTCTATTCCGAAAGGAAGGAACGCTCAAACTGGGATTGGGCCGAGTCTATTTCCAAAATAAATTCTCCTGTGAGTATTTTGCTACAAAAGCAACTGGCAAGTGTAAACCTTCTCTGCAGATTTGCGATGAAGGTTGGCACGGGGGTATTTTTCTCTCTTTTTTGGGGGGGGGGGGGGGAAGAGGGGAAATTTGCACCTCGTCTTTGATTGTAAATAACGTTTGGACTTTTGAACAATGATTTAATTATTTTTTTTTAAAGGAGGCCCTAAACCTAGCTTGGCTGAATCGTGCATTTTATCTACCGCCTTGTGCTGAAATGCTAATTTTGGTAGAGATTAAGGAGATGTTTTTACAAGAATAATACCCCACATCTATTTAAATAAACGGTGAAATGATAAGCAGGCCAGCAACTGCAGGAAAAGAGTTAATTAAGAATCTCCAAGGTAACTTCTTATTCCTTTGTTAACGAAACACAAATGTCAAGGGACAGTTATTTTATCTGTAACTGGCCAATTGTCTGCTATGTATACACTCGGAGAGAGAACAGTAATAATTTTATAACATCACAGTTCTAAATACTCACACCAATAAATGCACTGGATATATTTACACCCTCCATCTTACATAACCCAGCTACCATGTTTTCACTTTATCTTCCCGCTTGCCCGCATCCTTTCATATATATATATAATTTTCTCAGCAACTACAATTAAAAAGAAGTTTATTTATACAAATATGTAAAATTAACAAGCCACCTCTGGAGATATATAGGGAGGGAAAGAAAGCAGAGGTACGACATTCCACAAGGGATAAAATTAACTATTGATGAAGCGCAGCCTGATCAATTTATAAATCTGTGGCAAGCAGCACCTATAAAAAAAAAAGAAAGAAAGAAAAACCTTTAAGGAAAAAAAATATGTGGCTTGCATCCGTTCGTTAATGAAGTGGTTTCTTAGCAAATTCATACAGAGAGGAAGCCAAATTTATTTATTTTTTGGTAAGGCATTTTGGAATGAGATTTTGCTTTTCAACTTTTAATCATGATCATTTTTTTTTACCTGTTCTTCCTTTTGCATCTTGATTTTACGCCACTCAGAGTCCCCTCTTGTGCATTAAATTTTATATACAAAAAAAACCAATCTTTTTTTTTAAGGGTCCTACAGAGAATCCGTGATGCTTAACAAGCGATCGTTTCTATATTTCCAAACTGCCTGTCTGAAACCAGAGAAAATTCAAATCTCCAAAGTGAAACAATAGCTGGTCAGGAGTTGCCTCCCTGTTAAATGGATTAATTAATCACATTCCAGTCGGCCTAACGTTGTTTTCAAACAGAAAATTAAGAAGAGCATTCTATCGTGCGTTTGGGGAAAAAAAAGAACGTCAAAAAGAGTTATCATTTACTTTTTTGTAGTGAGAATTTTCTCTGATGATCAGTCACTAAGTATTCATCATTGACTTGTCTCGCTGGGGACAGTCTACATCAAGGCTTGCTTAGAAGTAAATTCTGTAATTTTTAAAGCAGAGGAGAAATACACCCCAGGGAAAAATATTCCTCAGCCGTTCGGCCTTAGGGATACAACTGGATAAATCTTTGAGGACTTGAAAAATGGACAGTTATTTTTCAGGGTATAGTTGTTGTTTTTATTTTATTCTTCATCCTTGAGAAAATTGAGAGGAGAGGTACAAAAAGTCCTTTGGATCATCTAACCCCTGCCCTTTGGAATAAATAAATAAGGCTATCTATTCCATCATCAAATATTCCAGATTTTTTGTTGTTATTGTTCGTTTGTTTGTTCTCTACCCAGAAGCGGATTTTATCATAGGTCTTGTGGAGCAGTTGTATGTTCAAATAGGAGTTTTTTGCCAGGAAGGAGGAGAACCACATTCTAAGAAATAATCAAAATTATTTGAATTGGTAGCGGGTTATCTTTCCCCCCGAAATATCTGATCTGTGCGTAGAGGCATGGGGGATGAAAGAAATTACCTACGGAGCATGGAAACAAGCTTCAGAAAAATATTTCTGCTGCAAAAACAGGCATTCTCACTACCAATTGCTTTTTTTTTTTTTTGGCCTTATTTTCATAATGGGGAGTAATAGCCAGGTCCCTTTTTAAAAGCAAAATAAATGGTTATTATACATCCAGGGTGCTGTCATTCCTTAACTGTTCGCCTTTCTTTTATCTTAATTATCAGTGGTAATGTCGTGATTCTCCCTCTTATTTCCTAGGATTCAGCCTAGGAAAAATAACCTTATTTCAAACAATAATGATTTTTCTACCGCCATAAATAATTCAAGCCTACACTTTAAGTATTTAAAGAAAGAAATTAAAATCTCCAGCGAAAGGAGCAGTTGTATTTGAGATACTCATGTGCGTGCCTACAATCTTCATATATTTTCATATCGGCGTGAAGAATTTACAGTTATCCCATTCATACGCGCTTTGTTTGAGTTTGGAATCTCTTTGTTTTGAAAATCATTTTCTTTATTTTAAGATTTGGTGGTACGTTTGATATGCGGTGCACACACAATACATTATACACACATAAGCATCCAAGAATTAAAATGTGTGGTTGTTTGTATGTGAAGTTTTTTGTTTTTGTTTTTTTAAAGGAAGAAACAGCAAGATCTGGTTTATTCTGCATATCCAATTTTTTCCCAGCCTATTAAATTTTGCCAACGATCCGTTACAAAAATTTTAAAACCGCGGAAAACCACGTTGTTTCTCAACGCGATTTTTGATTTGGCTTCGTTTTACAAAATGCCCCTTTTGTAAATTTATTTTTTTGTATTGGCACCCACTGTAAATTAACACGAAAGTGTGCGCATATCTTTTAGCCTTCCTGTGCATTTTTACGATTTTATATTTAGGGAGCTTCTATATTGACCGGGTAGTTGTTGGTTGTGTGTCAAACAACAACAACAGGTGATTGTATTGCGATTTTCAAAATTGAAAAGTTTGGGTCAGTCTGGTTAAACCTACAATTCGGATGAAATCTTTAAGGAGCTCTTTTTTCAAGGGTGTTGATACTTGAAAGCATCAATGAAAGAAAATAGACTCGTTTTTAGAGGCCGAGGGAGGACTGACAGCAAACCAACACTGATGTTTTTATTTTGCTGGCCCTGAATAAAGTCATTTTCGTTTCATATCCTGCCAACTTAAAAATTGCAATTCTCTGGCCTGCCAGGAAGGTGGACCTTATTGCCATGTTTATTTAGCTCTGCCAGACAAATGGGTAACAAAAAGATTGGCTGTAATTTCTCGATGAATAGCTGGAGAGGTGAAATCGGGGAGGCTGGGAGTTTTAAATCAATGCTGGTTTATAACAGAATGACAGAGTTGGAAGGGACCTTGGAAGTCTTCTAGTCCAACCCACTTGCTCAAGGAGGAAACCCTGTCCCATTTCAGACAAATGGTTTTCAGATCTCTCCTTAAAACCTTGGATCACCAATTTCTCCATGTGTTGCTAGTATCAGCCCAAATTATTAAGGCTTCTTCCTTCCTTCCATCTTCATGGTTTTTCCCAATTAATGGTTATGTTTCTCCTGTCTTGGGATGAAGGAGAATAAGGAGGGTGCAGAACCGGAGAAGGGAGAGAGATATGCCTGGCAAAGCATTTCTCCAGTTTAAATGGGAAATCCTGAGATTATTCCTGGATTGCAAGCCAAAAACGAGGCAATACTTTGATCTGAATAACAGAGAGGGAAGGAACCTTGGAGATCTTCTAGTCCAACCTACTGCTCAAGCAGGAGACCCTCTACCATTCCAGACAAGCGGTTGCCCAATCTCTTTTTAAAAACCTCCAGTGATGGAGCATTCACACTGTCTGAGCTTGTGGTTTTCTTGCAGATGTTTCAGGGCACTGATGATATTGCCTAGTTAGATAATGAAACGTCTGCAAGTCAGCACCCAATCTCAGAGAGCATCAAGGAGACCACAGTTGTCCTTCTCCTCCTTCTCCCCTTCCTTCCTTCCTTCTTCCTTCCTTCCCATTCCTATCTCCTTCCTTTCCATTCCTATCTCCTTCCTTCCTTTCTTCCTTCCTATCTCCCCTTCCTTCCTTCCTTCCTTCCTTCCTTCCTTCCTTCCTTCCTTCCTTCCTTCCTAGAGTCCCTTCCTAGGATTTTTTTTTTGGAGTCCTAGAGTCCCGTTCCTAGGGAGGCAACAGCCAAAGAAACAAGGGAGAAGTTGCTCAGAAGCTGCTTAGCAAAACTCAAGTGATGAGAACTGGATTGTGATGGGTGATTTAAAGAGCTCATAAATAGCTGGCAGCAGGCTGGAGAATCTGCAGAAAGCAATAAAGAAGAGGGGGGCATTGAAAAAAAAGAAAAGAAAATATTCTCCCAGATTGTAGGTCTTCTCTGTTATCCTTAGCTGGAATTCATGGTCTTAAGACCCAGGAGCAAAGGAGCATGTTTGTAGTACGAGGTCATCACAAACTCTCCTGGCAAATATATTTCTGTGTACAATGTAAGCTGCTCACGCACGCCCCCTTACCCCTTGCATGATAGTCCTCGGGTTATAACCACAACTGAGCCCTAGATTTCTTTTGGTAAGCGAGACGGCTGTTCGGTGAGTTAGGCTCCCTTTTTACGTCCTTCCTCGCCACCGTGGTCAAAGAGAATCGCGGGCAGTCGTTACGTTAGGGACGCAGTTGTTAAGTGAATTTGGCTTGCCCACTGACTTTGCAAAAGTGGGATCACGTCTCCTACATATACATACCAGACAGAGCATCCGTCATAAATACGAGTCAGTTGCCAAGGGTCCGAATTTAAAATCAGGTGACTGTGGGGAATGCTTCAATGGTCATAAGTGTGTGAAACTTACATCATTTTTTTCAGGACTTCAAATGGTCCCTAAACAAACGATTGTAAGTTGTGGACTTCCTGTACATACATATGTATATATGTATATATATATATGTGTGTGTATGTATGTGTATAGGTATAGATATAGGTAAAGGTAAAGGTTCCCCTCGCACATATGTGCCAGTTGTTCCCGACTCTAGGGGGCGGTGCTCATCTCCGTTTCAAAGCCGAAGAGCCAGTGCTGTCCGAAGACGTCTCTGTGGTCATGTGGCCGGCATGACTCAAATGCCGAAGGCGCACAGAATGCTATTTCCTTTTGTACCTGCTTTCGAACTGCCAGGTTGGCAGAAGCTGGGACAAGTCACAGGAGCTCACTCCATTACGCGGCGCTGGGGATTCGAACCGCCGAACTGCCAACCTTTCTGATCCACAAGCTCAGCGTCTTAGACGCTGAGTATGTGGGTGTGATATGCATGGAGATTTAGATATATAGATATCTCCATGCAACCCTTTGGCTTCTCTGCTCGGTTGTAGTCCTTCCTAGGAAGATTTTGTGAGCCCTTGTCTAGACGTCTCTGAGTTTCTCCCTCCCTCCTCCTCACCTCCCCAGTGCCAGGGGTAATTTAAAATTGTTTGGGATAAACTCGGCTTCTTAAGCCCAGGGAGCCAATAACAATCTTCAGTTCCCTGACCTTTGTCGCACCATCAAACGCCCAGCACCGGCCTGTTTGGTTCAGTTGTGGGTCAGAAAGGGTGACCTCCCTCCACCTTCCTTGTAGGTTTTTAAATTGTTTTGAGAAAGAAGAGAATAATAATAACCATTAAATGAGAGAGAGGGAGGGAGGGAGGGAGAGAGAGACAGAGAGAGAGAGAGAGTGAGAGAGAGAGAAGGGAGGGAGATCACTGCAGACAATTTTGATTCTTGCCCTCCTTTTTCCTACCGATGTTCAGAAGTTGCATGTTTCAACAGAGGGTAGCCCTAGAAATAAAACTTTGGTTAAACATCTTTCTAACCCCACCCTCCTGCCTTAAACAACCAAAATCAAATTGGAATACTTTTGGTGTCACCCAGAGACAGCAGCAATGTAAAGAAAAAAGGTTTTCAAACTGCAATTCTATCCCTCTGTTAGTGCAATCCTAAGTGGCTTTAATAGAAGGGTAGAAGATCGTGTGAAGTGTTAACGCCACTTTATAACGCCTTAGTAAGGCCACGCTTGGAATTCTGCATTCAGTTTTGGTCGTCCTGATGTAGAAAAGATGTGGAGACTCTAGAAAGAGTGCAGAGAAGAGCAACCAAGAGGATGAGGGGATTGGAGGTTAAAACATACGAAGAACAGTTGCAGGAACTGGGTATGACTAGTTTAATGAAAAGAAGAACTAGGGGAGACATGATACTAGTCTTCCAAAATCTCAGGGTTGCCCCAAAGAAGAGGGAGTCCAGCTATTCTCCAAAGCACCTGAGGGCAGGACAAGAAACAACAGATTGGAACGTATCAACAGGACAACTAATCTAGAACTAAGGAGACATTTCCTAAGTGTGAGAACAATTAACCAGTGGAACTGGCCTCCAGAAGCCACTGGAAGGAGTGGAATGTCTGCCACTTTGAACTGAGGGAACAGAATGTGAGGCACCTGGCAGTTGGAAGAGAGTTCTTTTCAGGTGGGGAGGGGGAGTAGAACTCCTTAGCGTCAGAGTGTGTTAATTACTATATAAGAAATACTGATGATCTGATGGTCATTTTGAAAAATCCTTTCTTAGCGAGCACCTAGAAGCCAAGAGGAACATACGTGCCAAATTTCAAGTTTGTAGGCTTTTATGGTTCGGGAGATTTCGTGATGAGTGAGTGGTACTTGCCTTTTATATATAGAAATAGATTAAAGATACTGGATGCATTCCTGTTTCCATAGCTAAGAAACTGTTGAAACATTTTTTGAATTTCAGTTATCCCTCCGTTACTTGCAGCCTATTCCATCAAAGCAAGCAGGGCTCTGGAATGCTCACCTGGATGGTAATATTATTCTTGCACAAAATCTTACCCAGTGTGGAATTCTTACAATAGTTGAGTCATGGGTTCTGAAACTATTTTCATTTCAGGAGGTGGCAGTGTCAGTTTCAACGGCTTCTGCCGATATTTCCTTACGAACCACAATGGGAGGGGGAAAAAAGACACAGAGCTGAACATTTCAAATTGGTAAGTCATCATTTCTTGCGGTGCCCAGAGGAACCACAAGAGAGGAAGTTGTTCCATTCCCTTGAAATGCATAATTATAATCATTAACAGAGTTGGACTGAATCTTACGAGTCATCTAGTCCAACCCCTTGCTCAAGCAGGAGAGATCCTACACCATTTCTGACAGTCCAGTCTCTTCTTGAAAGCCTCCTGGGATGGAGGCTTTCAACAAGAGATTGGACTGTCAGAACTCCCACAACTTCTGAAGGCAACTTCTGTTCCTTTGGTTGATTGCTCTCATTGTCAGAAAATTTCTCCTTATTTCTAGGTTGAATCTCTCTTTGGTCAGTTTCCATCCATTGTTCCTTGTCTGGCCTTCGGGTGCTTTGGAAAATAGCTTGACCCCCTTCCTCCTCTCTGTGGCAACCCCTCAAATATTGGAAGACTTCTATCCTGTCTCCCCTGTTCCTTCTCTTCTCTAGACTAGCCATGCCCAGTTCCTGCAACCGTTCTTCCTAGTTTCAGCCTCAAGTCCCCTCATCTTCCTGGTTGCTCTTTTCTGCACTCTTTCTAGGGTCTCAACATCTTTTTTATAGTGTGGGACCAAAACTGGATGCAGGACTCTAGGTGTGGTCTTACTTGGGCTTTATAGAGTGGTATTAATATCTCCCTTGATCTTGGTTGTATCCCTCTGTTAATGCAATTTAGGATTTGCATTGGCTTTTTTGGCTGCCGCTGCACCCTTCTGGCTCTTATTTAGCTGGTTGTCCACGAAGACTCCAAGATCCCTCTCATGGTCACTGCTATTAAGACTGGTTTCACTTCAATGGTACTTCAATGAAAGTACTTTGAAGAGAAAAAGTCAATCCCCTTCCTTTTAAAATCCTGGAGTGGGCTGGAAAGCAAGACGGGTGCAAATTCTTTTTGAAACAACAACAGCAATACAGAGATAATAAATACCAAAGAAACCAAAAATACAGATTAAAGCTCACCGCAATCTTCATAGATAATCGTCCCTGATAAGGCCAGCTGCTTAGATATAACAAAATTAAGGGCCTGTTATAAGTTACAAGCACGGAATGCCTGTATCTTGGCTTGGGTTATGATTACTTAAATTTAATTTTCTGTATTTCTGCATCTGATTATGATGGTAATATTACATATAGGGACTTCCCGATTCGACATTGGCGTATGCATTCAGTTAAAGGCTATATATATAAAACTGATGTGAGATCCTAACTGGGACCCTCCCGTATCGTGGCTGGTTCTTTTGTACTATTTTTATAACGTTAGGTTTTTAAAAGAGTGATTTAAATCCATTTCTTGTGTGTAAACAGCGGCATACTTCGGCGTAGGATAGACGGATGCATTCTTATTTTTCTTGTCTCCCGTTTTCCACTCGTGATTTTCCTCTTGGCTGGCCTCTTTTCTTCACTCTAAGCGCTAGTAAGCTCATTTAAGCTTTACTCAATCACATCAGCCTGGATTGCTCAACATGTTAAGTTAAATCTAAATTGGTGGAATAAATTAAGACGGCCTGAACATGGGCAATGTGCTGCAAACAACAACCATCATTATCTAGGTTTGTCGAGGAGGTATTGCTAAAACCAGCAGCATGGGTGCACATAAATTTGTGTATTTTAACGAAACCAAGATACTTTCCTGAGGACTCTAACTCAGGAGTCAGAAAGAGAAACCAACTCTTTCTTTTTAAAATATGTTTGCAGAAACTTTCTTATCCTCCTTTAAGGTGCAATCATACAAAGTAGATGCTCTAAGCCAGAACATTAAACCTAAATTGTGGCCCAATGTATGGCTGCCAGTCTAAGATGTCCTGTAGGCCAGACATCAACACCCAGATGAAGTTGGAGGAGCTTGATCAGAAAGAGGATGGTTTAATTTTGGTCTTAGGTGACGCAGTGGTGCATGGAGAGGAGAGCCTCCCCCCCCTTTCATTGTTATTCTTCTCCAACTGATATTGAAGACATGCTGCTTTAGATCCTCAGGACGCGATGGCTCAGGGGCTAAGACGCTGAGCTTGTCGATCAGAAAGGTCGGCAGTCCGAATCCCTAGCGCCGCGTAACGGAGTGAGCTCCCGTGACTTGTCCCAGCTTCTGCCAACTTAGCAGTTCAAAAGCATGTGAAAAATGCAAGTAGAAAAATAGGAACCACCTTTGGTGGGAAGGGAACAGCGTTCCGTGCACCTTCGACGTTGAGTCATGCCGGCCACATGACCACGGAGACGTCTTCGGACAGCGCTGGCTCTTCGGCTTTGAAAAGGAGATGAGCAGTGCCCCCTAGAGTCGGGAATGACTAGCACAGATGTGCGAGGGGAACCTTTACCTTTGTCCAATCCCTACAATGTTCCCAGAGGGGATTTGTCCTGTGGGCTCCTCCAGATGTGCCAAATGCTTTAGCTTCAATGGCAGCTGCACCCAGTGTCCAGTCCTGGTAAACATCTGGACAACAAATCCCCCCCCCAAGAGAAATCCTGACCTTGTTTTTAATTTTTTTTCCCTCTTCAAAAAAAAATGCTTTCATTTTTTGCAACTACGGATGAGAGGAGGTCAGGAGGTAATCACAAGGAGACTAAATCCATTCCACAGGTCTGTCTCTCCTCCAGGCTATGCCCATGCTAACTCTGTGGGCCATTTCTTTGGCATCCCTTTGTAGTCACTCGAGAGCTGATTGAAACAATGACCGCATTTTTGTGCAGGGAACAGGCCACCGTTGGCCCATCCTTTGATGGTGCAGCCTGTGTTCACCAGGGTGTGCAAAGCCTTGTAAACTGATCCCAGCCAGAGGCATTTTTTGGAGACTGCATCACCCACAGATAGACAAATGGACGTTGGTTCCCTTCCCCCTTCCCCACCCCCCCCCCCCCCAGGGGCCTTGATGATCAGAAGCGACTGCTGTCTGAGCGAAGGACGTGGAAAAGAAAGGAACTGAGTTCAACCGCCCGATTCTTCTGCAAAAGGAGGAGAAACGCTTCCAGGTGGACAGAGGCTACCACTGCTGAGGGAGCTGGGTGGAAAGCCAAACCGGAACACATTAAAACAAACAGATGAACAGAATTGGAAGAGACCTTATCGGTCATCTAGTCCAACCCCCAGCTCAAGCAAGAGACCCTACACCATTTGTGACAGATGCCAGTCCAGTCTCTTCTTGGAAGCCTCCAGGGATGAAGCTCCCACAACTTCCAAAGGCAACTTCTGTTCCTTGGGTTGATTGTTCTCACTGTCAGAAAATTCCTCCTTATTTCTAGGTTGAATCTCTCCTTTGGTCAGTTTCCATCCATTATTCCTTGTCTGGCCTTCGGGTGCCTTGGAAAAACAGGGATCAATCAATCAGAACAGAACTGGAAGGGACCTTGGAGGTTTTCTAGTCTAACCCCGTAGCCAAGCAGGAGACCCTGTACCATTTCAGACAAATATTTGTCCAATCTCTTCTTAAAAGCCTCCAGGGATGGAGCACCCGCCACTTCTGAAGGCAAGGCACTCCACTGGTTAATTGTTCTCCCTGTTAGGATATTTCTCCTTCATTCCAGGTTGCTTCTCTCTTTTATTAGTTCCCCTCCATTGTTTCTTGTCTGGCCTTCTGCTGTTTGGAAAACAAATTGACCTCCTCTTCTTTGTGGCGGTCCCTCGAATACTGGATCAGGATGATAGCAATAGAATTTAGACTTACATATCTGCCTCTCTGTAGTGCAAGCTCTGAGTGGTTTATAATGTCACCCTATTGCCCCCAACAATCTGGCTCCTCATTTTATTGACCTTGAAAGGATGGATCAACCTTGACCCAGCCAGGACCAAACTTGGAGCTGTGGGCAGAGTTAGGCTGCAACATGGCATTCTAACCACTGTGCCCCCTGGGCTGAATCACCAAGCGACTGAAATAATTCTGCTTGTATGGAGTGAGAGACAAGAAGAAACATCTCAAGAAGGTTTCTTAATTCATTGGAATTGTTACCTAGTTGGGTAATGAAGCATCTGCAAGAATTTATGTGGAGGGGTGGGGGGCAGCCAAAATGCACCTTCTCCTTTTTCAAGGGGAGTGACTGGTTTTTCCCAAATTGGAGTGATCATTTTAGGCGGGCTCTCCGAATAAATTGTCTAATTGGACCAAGGTCCGTTACTATATTAAGTCGCTTTCCCTATCGCAAGATTGGTGTAGTTAATAATGATTTTGCAGTCATTTTAAAACAGTATTAAGAAGGCATCAATAATTCAATCCGTGCTCAGGAAGCCAGCCCGAATGTCAGGCAACTGAGAATAAAACCGAGAAAAATCATTAGTCAAAGTTAATGTTAGATTGATTAATTTTTGAGTCCTGGACTTTCCCCCCCCCTTCTTTTCCCCCCCTCTTCCCTTGAGTGATGGGAGCAGCAAGCAAAGCTTAGGCCTTCCTGGGTATCTTGGCGTTTCTATGGTAACGCATTCTTATTGCAAAGCGAGGTCACCCACAGCTTAATGACAGAAAGTGGGGGGAGAGAGAGAGAGAGAGAGAAGGAAAAGAGGGAGAGAAAATAACCCTTAAGTAGCAGTGACAATGTATGTTAAACATCCTTAACTCTTGAAAATACCTTCAGGATGTCATCCACCCCCAACAAGGTGCTTCCAGGGAGGGTCCCACCAAATTAAATTAAAATAATAAAATCAATCAAAGCCGCTTTTAACTCCTAAGACGCTTTCCACCACTCACTATGTGTCATAGAATAGAATAGGCCAGAACAGAAAATTATAAAGCAGGACAGAATAGAGTAGAGTAGAGTAGAGTAGAATAGAATAGAATAGAATAGAATAGAATAGAATAGAATAGAATAGAATAGAATAGAATAGAATAGAATAGAATAGAACAGAGAATTATAGAGTAGAGTAGAATAGATAGAATAGAATAGGCCAGAACAGAGAATTATAAAGCAGGACAGAATAGAGTAGAGTAGAGTAGAGTAGAGTAGAGTAGAGTAGAGTAGAACAGAGAATTATAGAGTAGAGTAGAATAGATAGAATAGAATAGAACAGAACAGAGAATTATAAAGCAGGATAGAATAGAATAGAATAGAATAGAATAGAATAGAATAGAGAATTATAGAGTAGAGTAGAATAGAACAGAACAGAACAGAATGAGCTGGAAAGGACCTTGGAGGTCTTCTAGTCCAGCCCCCCTGCTCAAGCAGGAGAACCTGTGCCATTCCAGACAAGTGACTGTCCAGTCTCTTCTTAAAAACCTCCAGTGATGGACCACTGGTCAATTGCCCTCACAATTCACTCGTTCAGATTCGTTTCAGGAGTGTGAAGATCTGTCCGTGAATCTCAGAGACTCTGTGCCCAGCCTTTCCCTGCACATCACTGCCATTTGGGAAATATTGACATGGCAGCTTTCCAAGATAGACGAGGTCTGTGACCATAAATACTCCTTTGAAAGCCTGTTTGCCAGGCCTTTGCTGAATGCGAATGAGAGGAATTCACATTCGTCTAATAAAAGGGGTTTTGCCAGGACCAGGACTCTGCCTCCTGCTTTTTGGGGGAAGCCTAGGTCAAAACGAAGTGTGTGGTGCCCCTCACCCTCTAGAGAAAATCGTTCCATCTTTGCTGTAGCTCCGCTTACGGGAGGTTTTGAGGGCTTAGAAAAATGGTTCCGCAGCCCCATCTCTTTCCACGGGGCGCAGATAAGTCACAAATGATCTCCTTTGAAGATCCCGAGAGTTGGGAAACTTTGTGGAGCTGCACATCTCGGCTTGGTTTGGCAAGCCACCATGACCTGGAGCTATCTCTCCTCATCCCATGAAAAACACGCAATCAAGGTGTGACCAAATCCATTTGCAGATTTTCCCTTTCAGATGCGGGAAAAGCCAACCTTATCCAACCTGAATGAGCGGCTGGTTGGGCCACTTTGAACCTAGACAAGCGTTGTTTCTACAGACACTCCCTGTCTCTGGCTGGTGATCGGCGCCACACAAGCACGCTACGTGTTCTTAGGTATTCCAGCAGAAGGAGGTCGGGACTCTTTGCTCATCGCAAACAGTAATGAATCAACGTGGAAGGCCATCTCTTCAAAACCATCAGTGTAATGCAAGGACCTGCTTAGGCAGGGAACCCTACACCACTTCTTCTTCAAACATCTTCGACGTCTACATCAAGCGCTTGCAACGCTCAAGAAGCACCTTGAAGATTTGAAAGCCCAGTTCGGTCCAATCTGTCCTCTCCAGAAAACATGTCCCTCAGTAATCTTCTGAAGGTCAAGAAGATAGTGAGAACCAAACAACTGTCCCTAACCTCCAATGAGCACTCGCTGTAACATATTTCAGTGTCCTCTCAAGGGATGTTCTCCTGAGCCAATCAAGCTAGGATGGTGTTCTTATGAAGAAGAGGAGTCCATAATAATGACTAGGAGTATTCTAGGAGCTTTATCAATGATGGCCAACACCTTACAAAGAGTGATGGTCTCTTTCACGATCATAGGGCTCCAAAGATTACTTTTCCCAGTATTTCACTTCAGTGGATTGTGCCCTGCACCAGTGATGTCTCCTTCTCCTGCCAAGGTGCTTCTTCATCAATGGATGCTGGTTGGTTGGCTCAAAGCCTTCAGATAAAACCACCAGGGTTAGAAAGCACTAAGTACTACCCCACTGTCCTGATGGGAGAGGACAGGAAGGCATGGAGGAGTGCTGTCCATGGGGTCGCGATGGGTCAGATATGACTTCGCAACTAACAACATAGCTGGGATGTGACTTTTTTTAAAGATGAGGCAGTGTCAGTTGGGTCTGACGGATTTGTGAACTTGCTTTGAAAACTCAGAACAGTTTTCTTTCGACTCTTGGTTCGGTTCAGGTTCTTAGCGCAAATGTACCCATCGGATTCAGATTTGACTTGCAATATCACAACGTTCCTTCACCAGAGGCTAAAACAGACGATGAACGCTTGCAGGAACTGGGTGTGGCTAGTCTAGTGAAGCAAAGGACCAGGGGAGACAGGGGAGCAGTCTTCCAGTATTTGAGGGGCTGCCACAGAGAGGAGAGGAGGGTCAAGTTCTTCTCCAAAGCACCCTAAGGCCAGAGAAGGAATAATGGATGGAAACTGACCCAGGAGAGATCCAACCTAGAAACAAGGAGGAACTTTCTGACAGTGGGAACAATCAACTCATGGAACAGAAGTTTCCTTCGGAAGTTGTGGGAGCTTCATCACTGGAGGCTTTTAAGAAGAGATTGGACTGCCATTTGTCAGAAATGGTGTAAGGTCTCTTGCTTGAGCGGGGGGTTGGATTAGATGGCCTCCAACGTCCCTTCTAACTCTGTTTATCTGTTAATTTCCTTGTGATAGGACCCTCCAAGAAATGTCCAGAGCTGAATTTGGGGGAGAATCTGAAACAGCAAGCTAGAAAACCTTCTGTCTTATCCTGATTGATTGCTGGAACAACTTTGGATAGTAGTTTGTTTTAGGGTATTTCTATTTCTTTTTCCTAGACTTCCCCAGCTTCTGTTGGAAGTTGATCCATCAAATATTTCTTAAAATCCTTGGAATGTTGCCAATGAGATGAAGAGAGCCGGTTGGGTAACTCCAGGCTGTGCTGAGCACACTACATTCCTGAGACTTAAACAAACAATTACATATGCAAAAGTGAAAATTTGGAAACCCGCGATCAAAATTGCAGGAATAGCCAACACTCCAGAAGATAGACTTAAGATACAGAAGGATCTGGACAGACTTGAACATTAGGCGCTATCTACGGTAACAAAATAAAATTCAATGGTGAAAAAAGTCAGGTTCTACATTTAGGCAAGAAAAAACAAATGCACAGGTACAGTATAGGTGGTACCTTGCTCAATAGTAGTAACTGTGAGAGGGATCTTGGAGTCCTAGTGGACAACCATTTAAATAGGAGCCAGCCATGGGCAGCAGCTGCCAAAAAAGCCAACACAGTTCTAGGCTGCATCAACAGAGGGATAGAATCAAGATCACATGAAATGTTAATCCCAGTTTATAAGGCCTTGGTAAGGCCACCCTTGGAATACTGCATTGAGTTTTAGTCGGCATTATGTAAAAAAGATATTGAGACTCTAGAAAGAGTGCAGAGAAGAGCAACAAAGAGGATTAGGAGACTGGAGATGAAAACATGAAGAACGGTTGCAGGAACTGGGCATGACTAGTTTAATGAAAAGAAGGAATAGGGAAGACATGATAACAGTATTCCAATATCTCAGAGCTGCCCCAAAGAAGAGGGAGTCAAGCTATTCTCCAAGGCACCTGAGGGCAGGACAAGAAGCAATGGGTGGAAACTAATCAAGGAGAGAAGCAACTTAGAACTGAGGAGAAATTTCCTGACAGAACAATTAATCAGTGGAACAACTTGTCTCCAGAAATTGTGAATGCTCCAACACTGGAAGTTTTTAAGAAGATGTTGGAGAACCATTTGTCTGAAGTGGTGTAGGGTTTCCTGCCTAAGCAGGGGGTTGGACTAGAAGACCTCCAAGGTCCCTTCCAACTCTCCTATTCTATTCTGCAGTCATTGGAACCCCACTCTCTTTTTATTTAAAATCAGGTGTTTGTTTGTTTATTTCCCTAAATAATAATAAATAATAATAATAATAATAATAATAATAATAATAATAATAATAATAATAATAATAATAGAATAATGCTCTATGATTTTAGAAGGGGAATGGGTTTGCCTTCGTCATCCTTGATAGCCTTTTTTTTTTTACAAGAATTGCTTTTCTTTCCAAGGCAGTTTGAAGTGGAGAGGATCATAGTTGGAAATCTGAATCCCATCAAGAGCGATGAACTGACCAGACTTATCCCGGGCTGAGTTATTGATGGAATTACAAGAGACACTAAGAACGTCTTGAGGTGATTTGAGCAGAGGGAGGGAGAGGCTCCCGAACAGACAATGGCTGGTATTATTTCCTGGGATAAAAGTGATATTTTGGGAGAGAAGGAGCATGACCGACCACTGAAATAGTCTCTTTGTCTGCTTCAACTTGTAGCCAGCAAGGCTCAGGGTCTGGGGGAGTGAAAGAAGCCCAAAGTTAATCAGTTTAAATCTCCAGACATGTCAGCTTCTGGCTGAGGTAGATATGTTCTCACCTCGTGGGAGTCCGCTTGATTTATCTGAGATGTTACACCTTCCTTTCATCCTTCCCTCGATGCTTTCTCTTCTCCTATTAAGATCCAGAAAGGTGTCATTTATAGAATAGAATAGAGAAGAGTAGAATAGAATAGAGTAGAGCAGAGCAGAGTAGGATATAGAAAAATAGAGTAGAATAGAGTAGCGTAGAGTAGAATAGAATAGAGTAGAATAGGGTAGAATAGAGTAGAATAGAGTAGAATATAGAAAAATAGAGTAGAGTAGAGTAGAGTAGAATAGAATATAGAAAAATAGAGCAGAACAGAACAGAATTCTTTATTGGCCAAATGTGATTGGACATACAAGGAGTTTTGTCTCTGGTGCAAAAGCTCTCAGTGTACATAGTATACGCAATAAGCGATAAATCATGACCATAATCATAAAATACAATCGTCATAAATCATCGGAGACAACACTGAATGATATTCATAGGATACTAAATAAGCAAACAACATAAATCATAATGGGATACTAAATAAGGCAAGCAAGTTAAATCATGAGATACAAACAACTCAGTTATCCTTCCAGCCTCCACCATTCAGTCAGAACTGAAGAATCTTATCAGGTGAGAAGCGAAACATCCCGTGGCTTTCATCTGCACTTCCGTCTTGCAGGATGGCTCAGATTAAACTATTCTTTCTGATAGAAAATATTCTGTTTCTCTAGGTAAAGGTAAAGGTTCCCCTCGCACGTATATGCCAGTCGTTCCCGACTCTAGGGGGCGGTGCTCATCTCTGTTTCAAAGCCGAAGAGCCAGCGCTGTCCGAAGACGTCTCCATGGCCATGTGGCCGGCATGACTCAACACCGAAGGCGCACAGAAGGCTGTTCCATTCCCACCCAAAGGTAGTTCCTATTTTTCTACTGGCATTTTTGACGTGCTTTCGAACTGCTAGGTTGGCAGAAGCTGGGACAAGTCACGGGAGCTCCCTCCATTAAACGGTGCTAGGGATTCAAACCGCTGGACTTTCTGATTGACAAGCTCAGCATCTTAACCACTGAGCCGCCCTATCTCTCTAAGGAGTTAGCAAAAAAAAAAAAGAGCAACCAAAAAACAGTGAACTTGCAAGATTAATGGGACATCAATGAATGAATGAGTCCATTGTCACCCAGTGCCATTGTCATGAATGCATCCATTGTCTTGTCTTTGGCCAATTCCAAAAAGATTACCTAGTATCAACTCTTCCTAAATTTCCAAAGAAAACCCTCTTCAAAGGGTTTCTATTTTTCCTCTTTCCTTCATATTTTGATTTTGGTTGCCCTCTCCAAAAGGAAAGCTCAGCTGCTTCTCCTGTCATTCTTTCGCAGTGATATTTGCCTGTCTACTGTCAGCACCTAATTATCAACCTGTAACCGACCTCCATCCTGCAATAAAATCTAATTAGGTCTCACAGCTGCACGGAGCTGCATTCAGGCCTGTTTCCAGGGGTGAAACCCAAACCCATTCTCCCTCCAGATGACCCACTTTCACAAAGACGCAGAAAGGTGCAGCTTTGTTGAAACACCCAAAAGCTTGGAGGAGACTTGGGCTCGCTCCGTCACAAAGCAAGAAACAGGACACTTGAGTATAGGATTCTCCTTGGCACGCTCCGAGCTGGGTTCTCTCCTTTGCAGACATTTCATTACCCAATTAGGTAACCTCATCAGCGCTCAAAGGGAGTGGGGTGTGTGGAATGAAAGAGGAAGAAGAGAAGGACTGTGGGATCTTTGATGCTCCCTGCTCTTGGCTGTTTTCTTGCAGATGTTTGGATACCCAATTGTTGTGGCCTGCCAGCAGCCAGCGGAGCTGGCAGCAGATTCAGACAGTGAGGAGGGTTGGGGAGGAAGATGGGCCAGTCCTGGAGTCTGGGGAAGGCTCTGATGAGGGCTCTGTGTCAGAGGCAGAGAGGGGGCAGAGCCATATGCCAATTATCAACTGCCTTCAGAGTCGGACATCAGTGAGGCAGACAAACAGCTGGAGCCTGTTCCCAGTGTGCGCATGCGCAGAGTTGCCAGACGAAGGGAGCAGCTAAAGAACAAGGGTCAACTTGGAAGTAAGGCCACAGGGGGATAATGAACGGCCCCTCCCAGAGGAAATAAAAGAGGAGCGAAAGGGGAGTGGAGTTTGCAGGAGACAATTAGTTCGCTTCATTGGTTCGTGACTCTCCGAGACTCCTTGCCAAGTATTTTCTTGTACAGCGTTGCAAAGATATCATCCTGGCAGCTTTCCAAGCCTGATAAGGTCTGTGGTTTTCAATTCACCCTGGAAAGACCGTTTGCTGGGACTTTGCAGGATGTGAATGAGAGGAATTCACATTAGCTTAATAAAAAAAAGGGTTTTTTTGTCGGGACAAGGAGTCTGCTTCGGGATTTTGGGAAGCCTCGGTCAGAACACCTGGCTCGAATTGTAGTCGAGGAATTCGGTATTTCCAGAAAACCCCTCTATCTGGAAATGTGTAGATTGCGTTACGGCCTTAAGGCCTAATGGCCCGTCGTCTCCACGTTAAACCCATCCAAGTCCATTTCAGAACTGGGTAAAGAGAGCACAGGGGAAGGCCAGGAGAAATTTCCAATAAACACCGCTTTCCTTCTGCAGCGGAAAAGGGCCGGCTCTCCTTATTTGACAAGCGAGACCACATTTAGCGAGGAGAGCCGGCGAGAAAAGATTCATCTAAGTATTACCGTCAGTATTAAATTTATCACAGGAGGCCCTTCGAATGGTTTTTTGGTCCCGGCGATGCACAGAATTAAGTTTGGGGGTGGGGGTTTGGTTGCTTGTGGAAGCATCTCCTTTTTCTGAGATATTTATCAGCTGCAGGTAGTAAAATGGGTTTTAGCTGTGTCCAACGTGTCTCCTGACTGTGATTAGCTATTAAAACATTAGCAGTCTTCTGCTGTGTTAGCGGGCGAGGTTTATTGCATTGCGGATAGGGATCTTGGTGAAATATCTCCCCGTGCTCTTCCGGAGGATGGTTGTCAATGAGACAACTGCCACACTGGGCCATTTTGGAAGGGGGAGGGGTTGGCAGAAAGGGAGGGGAGAAGGACTTGCAAAGCTGAGCTCAGCTGGGTAACTTAGATAGAGGGACACAGGCGCCTTTCCTGTCAAAAAGGACTTGTTGCGGCCCCCCAGCAGAGTTGGAGAGTGAGGAGGTTGGGGAGGAAGATGGGACAGTCCTGGAGTCTGGGGAAGGCTCGGATGAGGGCTCTGTGTCGGAGGCAGAGAGGGGGCCAGGGCCGTATGCCAATTATCAGCTGCCTTCAGAGTCAGACATCAGTGATGCAGAAGAACAGCTGGAGCCTGTTCCCAGGGTGCGCATGCGCAGAGTGGCCAGACAAAGGGAAGAGCTAAAGAACAGGGGTCGACTTGGGAGGGAGGCCATAGGTGGACGATGAATGGCCCCTCCCAGAGGAAACAAAAGAGGAGTGAAAGGGGAGTGGAGTTTGCAGGAAAACGATTTGTTTGGTTGGTCATTAGATTCGTTTCAGGAGTGTGAAGATCTGTCCGTGAATCCCAGAGACTCTGTGCCCAGTCTTTCCTTGCACAGCGCCTCATTTGTCATTGACATGACAGCTTTCCAAGCTAGATGAGGTCTATGGTCATAGATACTCCTTTGAACGACTGTTTGCCAGGAATTCACATTCATTTAATAAAAGGGGTTTTTGTCAGGACCAGGACTCTGCCTCGTGCTTTTTGGGGAAGCCTAGGTTATAGTTCTAAGAAAATTGGGAAATTAATACAGAAGGGTCACGATGATGATCATGTTATACATTCAATTGTGTCCGACTCTTGGTGATACTTTGGGTCAAATCTCTCCACATCTTCTGATCTTGCACTGCTTCTTTGAGTTGTTGTCTGTCTGGTGTCAGCTTGAGAACATAGAATCACAGGGTTGGAATCAGAATAGAGCTGGAAGTGACCTTGAAGGTCTTCTAGTCCAACCCGCTGCTCTATTCTATTTAAGTCCAATCTAATCTAGTCTAGTCTAGTCTAGTTTAGTCTAGTCTATTCTATTCTATTCTGTTGAACTTTGTTGTGGGCACTCCTTTGGCTAGTGGATGACTTTACTAATGTCTATGGAGATTCTCAGTCATCCATGATTGTCTCCGAGGTGCTTTTCCAAGAGGCAACTTGGTTCTTCCTTTGAAGACATTTCGCCTCTCATCCAAGAAGGTTCTCCAGCTTCTGAAAAGAAAAGCGAGAAAGTGCAGTTGCCTCTTGAAAAAGCACCTTTGGGACTTTGCCAATGGATGAACAGATAATCCCAGAGAGAGTGTGTGTCCATTCAAAGGAAAAAGGGCCCTGAATGACATGCCTCCCCCACCCTCCCAAATAGAAATATGTGTCTCCTTCTCAAATTCCTCTTTCGGCAGCTACCAGAAGTGGGACGATGAAGGGGCTACAGAGTGGGGGTCTTTCAATTTACGGTGTCTTTCCTAGGAATGACTTTGGGGAGGAGTCGGGAGGCACAGTTCTACCGAACAAGGCTTGATCTAATTCAAAACATTTATTTGCTTCGGAAAACCGAGCCGATTCCATCTGCACTGATTGAAAGAGTCAACTCAATTAGTTTTGGATCGTCAAATCCCTGCACTCGGTTAAGAAGCCAGCTCGTTCCGTCCATGCACACATGGAGAAATCTTGAACTGATTTGGAAGTCCCGAAGATTCGACCGAATTAAACCTCCGAACTGAATTCACACAAGCGGATTCACACACTTGATCGGAGGCCTTCATAACAACATGTTCTTTCTAGATTGCCTGACCTAATTCTGTAGTATCATCTTACTTAATGTCAGATTAATACTACGGTGTCTCTTTACACCTGGATTTTTCTGGGTTCTTCAGAAAATTCAAAAGAAAGTAACTCACATTTCTCTCTGTCTCCTCCACTCTCACCTGAAAGAAAGTTAAGAAGCAACAGGTGGAAACTTATTAAGGTAGGAAGCAACTTAGAAGGAAACTTATGAAGGAGAAAAGCAACTAGATAATGAGGATGGAGGGAGTTGGTATAATTCCCCACCATCCAGTCAGAGCTGAAGAAGCTTCTTGGATGAGAAGCAAAATGAAGAAGTTGCCTCTTGAAAAAGCACCTTTCGGGACAACCACGACCGTGACTGAGAATCTCCATAGGTTGAAGCAAACGTTACAAACACCATTTTGTTCTGGTTTTGTGTTTGTGTGTCTGGCTTGTTTCTTCACTCAACGCAGATCCGTTTGCTCAAATTTCTGGATTACTATTTTTTTGGCCTCTCCCAGCCAACACTGTGTCTCAAACCATTCTGTCTATTGTGGCCCGCCAGCAGAGCTGGAAGCAAATTCGGACAGTGAGGAGGTTGGGGAGGAACATGAAGTCTGGGGAAAGCTCGGATGAGGGCTCTGTGTCGGAGGCAGAGAGGGGGCCAGGGCCGTATGCCAGTTATCAGCTGCCTTCAGAGTCAGACATCAGTGAGGCAGAAGAACAGCTGGAGCCTGTTCCCAGGGTGCGCATGCGCAGAGTTGCCAGACGAAGGGAAGAGCTAAAGAACAGGGGTCGACTTGGGAGGAAGGCCAGAGGTGGACGATGATAATGAATGGCCCCTCCCAGAGGAAATGAAAGAGGAGCGAAAGGGGAGTGGAGTTTGCAGGAGGTAATTAGTTCGCTTCATTGGCTCGTGACTCTCCGAGAGTCCTTGCCAACTTTTGCAGATATCGGCCTGGCAGCGCTCCAAGGCAGATAAGATCTGTGACCATAAATCCTCCCTTGAAAGGCTTTGCTGGATGTGAATGAGCAGAATTTGCATCCAATTAATAAAAGGGGTTTGTTATCAGGACAAGGAGTTTGCTTCAGGCTCTTGGGAAGCCTCAGTCAGGACACTGTCTGCAGTTCGAAATGGCAAGGACGGACGGGGGGGGGAGGGAAAGGGCTCTCCCCCCTGCAGTGCCCACAAGCTGCGGGAGAGCTTTCGTTGGGTTTCTTCCATTGAGTTATATTTTGACATAGTTAAGTTCAAACAAGCTCTCTTCATGCTCAGCCGGGGCCGAGACATTCTCCTTTGATCTGGAGGTCAACGCGGCTGTTCTACCTCGTCCAGACTCCTGCTGATGTGCCATGCAGTTTTTGTTTTCAAATCCTACAGCAAGAGTCAAGAGAGTCCAGGCTGAAATCAGTCCAAGCAAGGGGAAACCTGAGAGCTACAAGCAAAGCAACGTTAACATTGTCACTGCTGGGGATCAGAAGGTGGGAAACATTCTGGGATCCGTTTCAAGGATCAGCTGTCATGTTTTGAGTTAAGCCTAGCTAAGTAGGTCTGGGGAGGAACTTCGAGTGGCCCGCAAAGCATTTCTCTTGCTTTTTTTTTCTGAAAAAAAATATTTCAGCTAATAAATGGGTTGGCTTTTGAGATTCTCTGCTAGGAAAGAAAAATTGAAGAGGGTTGGTTTTTTTTTCTAGGAGCAACAGGGACTTGAACTCAGTGGCAGCTAAGAAGTGCACATGGCCCAAAGTCACGCAGCTGGCTTCCATGCCTAAGGTGGGACTAGAACTCCCTATCTCCTGGTGACTGGCCCAAAGTCGCCCAGCCAGCTTTCATGCTTAAGGTGGGACTAGAACTCCCTATCTCCTGGTGACTGGCCCAAAGTCGCCCAGCCAGCTTTCATGCTTAAGGTGGGACTAGAACTCCCTATCTCCTGGTGACTGCCCCAAAGTCGCCCAGCCAGCTTTCATGCTTAAGGCATGACTAGAACTCACCATATCCTGGTGATTGTCCCAAAGTCATCCAGACTGTTTTCATGCTTAAGTCAGGACTAGAACTCACCGTCTCCTGGTGATTGTCCCAAAGTCATCCAGCCTGTTTTCGTGCCCAAGGCGGGACTCACCAGTCTCTCTCAATCTATCTCACAACTATCACTACTTAGGGTGATATGTAATGGAGGGGATGAAAATTGCACTGAGCTGTTAGGTTGGCTATAAAGAATAACACTTATTGGGTGAATGGGCTTCCTTAGGCAGCAGTGGCAAGCGAAGGAGATGTGGAATTGGTCCAGTGTTGGGAACTATGCTCGGGAGCTGTCCAGGGCTATTTAGTGCTGATGCCCAGCCTGGCATCGGCCTATGAGGAGTGATGGAAAATGGCTTTCCATTTGGGTGCAAATGAATGGAATAGAATAAAATAGGAATAAGGAATAAGGAATAGAATAAGGAATAGGAACAGAATAAGGAATAGAATAAGGAATAGAATAGAATAGAATAGAAATAAGGAATAGGAATAGAATAAGGAATAGGAATAGAATAAGGAATAGGAATAGAATAAGGAATAGAATAGAATAGAATAGAATAGAATAGAATAGAATAGAATAGAATAGAATAGAATAGAATAGAAATAAGGAATAGGAATTGAATAAGGAATAGAATAAGGAATAGGAATAAGGAATAGAATAGAATAAGGAATAGAATAAGGAATAGAATAGAATAGAATAAGGAATAGAAATAGGAATAGAATAGAATAGAATAAGGAATAGGAATAGAATAAGGAATAAGGAATAAGGAATATGGAATAGGAATAGAATAAGGAATAAGGAATAAGGGATAGAAATAGGAATAGGAATAGAGTAGAACAAAACAGAACCGGAGAACATAGAACATAATGGTTTGAAGGGTTTTTGTTGTTGTTGTTCCTGTTCTGTGGCCTCCCTTTGTCCTTTTAAGAGGACCTCTTGAACTTTTGCTGCTGTGTTGGGGCGGGATGTGTGTGTGTGTGTCAAAGACACCCAGCCATTCTATCAAAGGCTGATGAGACGTTTGCCCAGATGAAAACAAAATTCCAAGCAATTTTCCTTCGTCATAAGGACCACCAGAGTGTTTTCTGGGAAACTCAGATCAACCAGCCTGGGCCCTGTTTATTGATCTAAAATGATTTGAAGTCACCCTATTGAGATCGAGCTTGACCTGGAGCGGAGGACTGTTTTTCCTTCAGGAGGCCGAGCATCTTAGGTGGCTTCAGGGAGGGACCCTGCCCCGTTGCTCCGTCAGCTCAGCTCTTCCCAAACCCACCTTCTCAAATTCAGCCCACATGTTGGAACCCAAGCCATCGTCCACTAATGAACTTTACCCCAAGGGAGCCTGGACGCTGCTGTATTGTTCTGTCTGAGAAACTGCTTTCTAAAGACCAAATGGGAAAGAGAGCATCTTCGTGTGGGAGAAGGTTGTGACGAGTCCCTATTCGATGAGACCTGGGCTTCTCATAGGAGATCACATTGGGTTTTGAGTGAAAGAAGAAGAAGGAAAACAAACCCTGATTGGCAATAATGTAGGTTCTGAGACATCCACCCTTGTGCTTCCCCCTACTAGAGGAAGTGTCAATGCACGAATTGAAGTCCAGACATCATAGAAGAGAATAACAGAGTTGGAAGGGACCTTGGAGGTCTTCTAGTCCAAACCCCTGTTTAGGCAGGAAACCCTACACCATTTCAGACAGGTGGTTATCCAACATCTTCTTTAAAATGTCCAGTGTTGGAGCGTTCACAACTTCTGGAGGCAAGTTGTTCCACTGATTAATTATTCTCACTGTCAGGAAATTTGTCCTTAGATCTAAGTTGCTTCTCTCCTTGATGAGTTTCCACCCATTGCTTCTTGTCCTTCGTTCAGATGCTTTGGAGAATAGTTTGACTCCCTCTTCTTTGTGGCAGCCCCTGAGATATTGGAAGACTGATATCTTGTCTCCCTTAGTCCTTCTTTTCATTAAACTAGATCATCCCCAGTTCCTGCAACCATTCTTCATATGTTTTAGTCTCCAGTCCCCTAATCCTCTTTGTTGCTCTTCTCTGCACTCTTTCTAGAGTCTCAATATCTTTTTTACATCGTGGCGACCAGAACTGAATGCAGTATTCCAAGTGTGGCCTTCCCAAGGCCTTATAAAGTGGTATTAACCCTTCACGTGATCTTGATTCTATCCCCCTGTTGATGCAGCCTAGAACTGTGTTGGCTTTTTTGGCAGCTGCTGCCCACGGCTGGCTCCTATTTAAATGGTTGTCCACTAGGACTCCAACATCCCTCTCACGGTTACTACTATTGAGCAAGGTACCACCTGTGCATCGGTAACATCCTTGGTGCTACAAAAGAGGGGAGTTTGTGGAGGGAACGGTGGGGGAGTAGAAGGAGGCATTTATTTCACTACAAATCCTAATTAGTTCTATTTCTGACTTTCTTGTGACTAGAAGGGCATGAATACATGCCGAGTTTTGTTTTATTTTATTTTTTTTAAAAAGGCCCAGAAAGTTTTTTTAAAAAATTCAGCAGTTAGCATTGCTTCCACTATCTTTGCCAATTCAGTGAGCTCCACCACATTTTAAACAAATCCCCATCGCTTAGGGAGCTGGCACAGCAGCCTCCTTTAAAGTGGTGTGTGTGTGTGTGTGTGTGTGTGTGTGTGTGAGAGAGAGAGAGAGAGAGAGAGAGAGAGAGAGAGAGAGAGAGAGAGAGAGAGAGAGAGAGAGAGAGAGAGAGAGAGAGAGAGAGAGAGAGAGAGAGAGAGAGAGAGAGAGAGAGAGGGAGAGAGAGAGATTCAGAGTATTCTGAAATATTCAGAGAAAATAGCACGGCTTAACAGACCTGGGCCAATCCTCTCTAATCCACCTCAACTCATCAAAACAAGCTGGAGAGGCCAACTCCACTCCGTTGCCCCAATTCGGCAGGATAGGAAAGGGGATTTCCCTAATTGGGAATGGACTCCGGAGCGTCCAATTCGATTCGGTGCTCCCGTTGGAATTCCTCAATTCCATTCAGAGGGTGGGGGGGAGGAAAAACAACCCAAAGAATCTTAAGTTCCACGTTGACGGCTTCCATTCCCATTCTTACGTTTGTTTTTAAATGAAAGGTGGGGCAAAGAAGAGATTCCCTCTGAGCTCGTGCAGAGCTTTTCTTTCCGAGTGGCCGACTCCCCATGGCGAAGCCTCTCGCGCATTCAACCCTGATCTATTTTTTCCTCTCTCTCTTTTTTTCCTTACTTTTTTTTTTCTTCTCGTTTGATGCAAACTTAAGAGGGGAGGGGAAAGCCGTTTCAGATAAAAGGAAGCCAACCGGGGCTACAGTTGCTCTGAACAGGTGACTGCCCTCCAGCTGCAAACACACCTGGATCGGGCTGGGGTTTTTTTTAATGCTGGGCGGCGATCCAAGTCTCGAAAATGAGATCCCATCTTAGTATGAGGGGGAAAAAGCACCAGCAATGGCAAAAAGTTGCACAAAAACAACCTGCGGGAAGAAATTCAAGAAAATTGGACAGTCAGCTGAGCCGTTCCTTATAATTTTTAGCCTCCAGTCCCCTTAATCGTCTCTGTTGCTCTTCTCTGCACCCTTTCTAGAGTCTCAGCAACTTTTTTATAGCTTCACTAGATGATAACTTGGCATTGCCCGGGTATTTATTTATTTATAGGGGAGAAATGTTTGGACCAAATGTAATTTCTAATGTTGGATTTTCCCCCTTAACAGAGGGAGCCCCTCTTGTGGAGTAGTGTGAAACAGTTACCACGGCAGCTCCACTGTGCAGTACAATAGAAGCCATTTTACTGCAGTACAGTAGAAGCCACTTTAAGGCACAACAGGCTGTATCTTAACAGAACACACACCCTGAGGGGTGGTAGGGGGTCTCTTACTCCCCACAGTGTTCTTTTCCAGAGAGTAAGTCATCTGTGTACCAAGTTTGGTTGAAATTGCTTGAGGCGTTGCAGAGTTATGCTGGAACATACACACAAAACTTTTTTTATATGAAGAAGGAAGGGGGAGGGGAGGAGGAGGAGGAGGAGGAGGAGGAGGAGGAGAAGAAGATGATGATGATGGAGGAGGAGGAGGAGGAAGAGAAGAAGAAGAAGAAGAAAGAAGAAGAAGAAGAAGAAGAAGAAGAAGAAGAAGAAGAAGAAGAAGAAGAAGAAGATGATGATGATAATGGAGGAGGAGGAGGAGGAGGAGGAGGAGGAGGAGGAGGAGGAGGAGGAGGAGGAGGAGGAGGAGGAGGAGGAGGAGGAGGAGGAGATGATGATGATGATGATGATGATGATGATGATGATGATGATGATGATGATGATGATGATGATGATGATGGAGGAGGAGGAGGAGGAGGAGGAGGAGAAGAAGAAGAAGAAGATGGAGGAGGAGGAGGAGATGATGTTGATGATGATGATGATGATGGAGGAGGAGGAGGAGGAGGCCAAGCGCTTATTTCGGGGGTCAAAAAAAAATAAGACCCTGTCTTATTTTCGGGGAAACACAGTATTTGAGCAGGCAAGAAAGGGGGTGGAAATTTGATTTCCTCAGAAAAATAGCTTGTTAAACAATCTTGACTCTATTTTTAAAAAAGCAAAAACAAAACTTGGATCTCTTCAGCGCGAAGCCAAGGAAGAATCACAGGTCCTCCATCAGCCTCACAAAAGGTCCCCGAAGGATTTCCCCTTTTGTTTGTTTGTTCCTTTACACTTAGAGTTCAACAAGTTTGAGACGGTGGGTTGGAGCGCAAATGAAATTCAAGGAATCTCCAGATGAACATTTTTCAAGCTGATGAATGGAGTGAAGGGAAGCCGTGCCAAACCCAGCAAGCGGCCTGCATCTTGTGCGAAATTGAAATGTCTGGCTTCCTCCCTCTCCTTGGTTGCTTGGAGAACATCTCTTGCGAGACAGCAAGACATATGCTTTTTGACCCTCCGAAAGAAACAAATCACAATGCCCACAAACAGCAACAGGGAAGGACGTTAGAAGTGGCCGGTGTCGATCCTGAAGTTGGCCTGACGGAGGCCAGTTTGAGACTTCAGTGCTGACCCACTGGAGCTGAGGGACAGGGAGGGGCGGAATAGAGATAGTCGGGGTATTATAGTCAAAGCAAAACACTTTCTCTTGGGAATCAAGGACATTCCTGTAGGTGTCCGGAAGGAGGGGTTTGATGTCATCTAGCAACTGGACTGTATCCTGATTGGGCCGTGTGACTGGTTGCATTGGGAAAGGGACAAACCGTTATTTTTCATCAGGTGAAAACCGTGGGAATGTTTAGAGTCCGTTTTCACCGGCCTGTGCCAATGTGACATATCCAATAAACTTTGAGGAATCTTCTTGTCCTCTACCATCCTCTAGAGTCCATTGAAGCTCACGCCGGCTGCTTCAGTGACTCCATCCAGCCACCTCCTTCTCTGCTGTCCCCTTCTTCTTTTGCCCTCCATCATTCCCAGCATTAGGGGGAGTCCTTCTTTCTCCTTAGGTGGCCAAAGTATTTGAGTTTCATCTTCAGGACCTGGCCTTCTAAAGAGCAGTCAGGGTTGATCTCCTCTAGGACGGACCGGTTGGATGGCCTTGCAGTCCAAGGGACTCAATGCAGGAGTCTCCTCCAGCACTAGAGTTCAAAGGCCTCCATTCTTTGGCGCTCAGCCTTCCTTACGGTCCAACTTTCACAACCATCCATTGCAACTGGGAAAACCACAGCCTTGACTAGACACACTTTTGTTGGCAGGGTGATATCTCTGCTTTTTAGTCTGCTGTCTGGATTTGCCATCGTTTCCCTCCCTAGGAGCAAGCGTCTTTTAATTTCTTGACTGCCGTCCCCATCTGCGGTGACCTTGGAGCCCAGGAAAATAAAATCTGTCACTCCCTCCATTTCTTCCCCATTGATTTGCCAGGAATTGCGAGGGCCGGATGCCGTGATCTTAGTTGTCTTAATGTTGAGTTTCAAACCAACTTCTGCACTCTCCTCCTAAACTCTGAATGCCCCAATTTGTCGGGAAAATGGGGTGAGCAAACGTCTGATTGTAGCCAGGACAATGTCTATGGGCCTAACCTTCCTGTCATTATTAGTCAAGCAATGCTGACTTCTTTTTTTTCCTAGGGAGCAACCTGGAAAAAAAACATTCTTCCAATACTTCCCACCAAATGCTTGTGTTTATCCTTGGAATTTCTACAATGGATCCGATCCAAAGTTTTTGATGGAAGTTAAAAAACAGCGCCAATAAGAAGAAAGACTTAAGTCTTCTTCCTGAGGCTTTTTCCTGCCAAACCGTCTCTTTCCCTGCTCAACATACCTTCACTCAGCAAAAGACTTCGGGAGTTCAAGTCAAGGTCCTATAAACACAGCCAGAGCCTTAGAGAAACACACAGAGAGAAGCCAAGCATCTCGTCCCAAAGAAGCAAAAGTTTATAATTTTTTTCTTACATATCTGAAAGAGACGGGAGGTAGGGGCGGGAAGGGGCTCCCTCCAGCTACAGAGCTTTTCTCCAACCCTGCTGCCGATAAGTGACAGCATTCGGCGGAAAAGGCTTAACCATTAGCAGATGCACCGATCAAAGAGATTCGGGAGAGGGAGGATTTCGCTCCTGCTTGTTCATCGCTTGGCCTCAGATTTGTATGGAGAAAGAGTTGAGTCACTTTTATTCTTAGAATAGAACAAACAGAGTTAGAAGGGACTTTGGAGGTCTTCTAGTCCAACCCCTCTGCTTAGGCAGGAAAAGTAACTTGGAAGCCCAAGTTTGCTATTTGTAATCTTTGGCTGAATTTTGATTATCCGGAGTGGAGTATCAGAAGATGCATAGGGTGTGGTTTTAGTTGTGTGTGTTGTTTAGTGATTTCAGCCAGGGCTTGGAGATGTATTGACATGCAGGCTAGTCTAGAGAAGAGAAGGAACAGGGGAGACATGAGAGCAGCCTTCCAATATTTGAGGGGCTGCCACAGAGAGGAGGGGTTCGAGCTATTCTCCAAAGCACCCGAAGGCCAGACAAGGAAACTAAACAAGGAGAGAGATTCAACCTGGAAATAAGGAGAAAGTTTCTGACAGTGAGAACAATCCACCGATGGAACAGAAGTTGTCTTCAGAAGTTGTGGGAGCTTCATCCCTGGAGGCTTTCAAGAAGAGACTTGACTGGCATCTGTCAGAAATGGTGTAGGGTCTCATACACCGGGGGAACGGACTAGATGACCTCCAAGGTCCCTTCCAACTCTGTTAATCTGTATGTGTAAATCTTCTTTAAAACTTCCAGTGTTTGGGGCATTCACAACTTCTGGAGGCAAGTTGTTCCACTGATTAATTGTTCTCACTGTCAGGAAATTCCTCCTTAGTTCTAAGTTGCTACTCTCCTGGATTAGTTCCCACCCTGATTCACCAGAGTCCTCACTTGGAGGTAGTGGGGGGAGGAGAGAGTTTTTAAACTCAAATACAGAGAGATTTTGCTCATCCTTACATCAGGCCTGGAAGCCATCTTCGGTCTTGGATCATCAGGCCTGCCATATTTAGTCTGTGGGAAACTGGGAGGGTGGGATCGTTGTATGGAGCTGGGGAGATATATAGTCATAATAACATTCCTTTCTCCGAGAGTCAAGGACATCTTGCCCTGCACCTGGAGGGGTGTGACTGGGAGGCGTCTCCATTTGGGACGGTGCTTGGATTGGGCCATGTGATGGACGTGAGGGTGCTGGGGGAAGGGCTTGGACGTTCTTTTGGGTGGGAAAGACCAGGCAGCTTTCAGATTCTGGTTTTCCCAGATGGGCCAAGATGACATCTCTGCTAAAAATGGAACTTTGAGGAACCTCAAGCCCAGAGTTTTCTTTCATTGGGGGTGTTACTTGGAGCCCTGATATCTTACTTAGCAAATGGGTGGGGCAGACCCATTTTCCACTGAAGTTTGCATTCTGCAGAAGAACGGCTAAATCTCTTGAGCTTCTCCGAATCTCTTTTCTAATCCCGCTTTATCATCTCTATAAATAGCCAGGCCTTGATTGGGCTACTTTTATTGCCAAACCAAAGTGACCAATCCATCACAGCAGGAGGACAATCCTGGAGAGTCGCTGCCGGTTGACACCAACGGATGGGGAAACGGCCACGGAAGATGTGCACCTTGGAAGCTGCTAAATTATTTAAAGAACAATTCAGCAAACGTCAGGATTCTACCCTCCCGTAAATTAAACCCTTCCTTAAATTGCATTAAGCCATGGATTCGGCAAGATTTCTCCTCGCCGATTGATGGTTTTTTTCCCCTCCCGTGAGTATAGAGCATTGATTGCAGTGGGCAGGTTTTTTTTTTTCCCCAAGACAGGCATCGTTGGGAGCTTTAGTTTTAAATGGAGGCCTTTAAAAACAAAAAAAACCTCAAGCCATCATCTCCTAGGTCCATCTCAGCCAGGGAGAAAAAAACTGGGTAGGGAAGAATGCGACAGTGTTAAATACTTGCTCTAACTTCAGTGGTTTCCACCAAGGTCCTCTGTTACGGCGGGAACAGAGGTTCAATCCTATTGGTCGGAGGGACTGATAGCTCCCTATAAAAGTTAATAAAGAGCTGTTGTTACCGTTAAGCCTGTGTGCGCCTATCCATTACCCAATCTAACAGGCAGGGTTTCCCCCTGTCACGCTAAGCCATGGCTTGCCAAGAACCGAGGAGGCTGAATAAAGCAGAATTATCTCCCAGGGCAAAAGTGGTTGAAGTGCAAATTTATTTATTTAGTTTGTCAAACATGTACGAGGCAACAGGTCTAAGTGTAAACATGGACATGAACAAAGGAAATGAGTACGAATAAATGGGGATGGTAGGACAGGGACGGTAGGCACGTTGGTGCGCTTATGCACGCCCCCTTTACGGACCTCTTAGGAATGGGGTGAGGTCCACGGTGGACAGTTTGAGGTTGAAGCTGTTTGAGGGTTTGAGGATGTAACAACGGAGTCAGGTAGAGCATTCCAGGCGTTGGCCACTCTGTGGCTGAAGTCATCTTTTCTGCAACCGAGTTTGGAGCGGTTGACCTTGAGTTTGTATCTGTTGTTTCCCCATGTGTTATTGCAGTTGAAGCTAAAGAAGTCGTTGACAGGTAAGACGTTGTAGCAGACAATTTTGTGTACTGCACTTAGGTCAGATTGCAGGCGGCGTAGTTCCAGATTGTCCAAGCCCAAAAATTTCGAGCCTGGTGGCATAAGGGATTCTATTGCGAGCAGAGGAGCGAAATCTTGACTTACAGATCCTTTTCTCTTATGCCTTTCATTCCCCTTTTCCTTCTCCATCCTTCCTCTTCTTTCCCCTTCCCTCTCTTCCCTCCCTTTCCTTTCTCTTTCTCCTTTCACCCTCTCTCTTTCCTTTCCTTTTAACATGGATTTAATGGCTTTGATTTAGAATGGAATGGAATGGAACAGAACAGAATAGAATAGAATTGTAGAATTGAAGTGAATTCTTTATTGGCCAAGTGTGATTGGACACACAAGGAATTTGTCTTTGGTGCAGATGCTCTCAGTGTACATAGAGAAAAATAAAATAGAATACATTCATCAAGAATCATAAGATACAACACTTTATGATAGTCATAGGCTACTAATAAATTGTACTAGGAAACAAATAAAACAATAAGATACAAACAACATAGTTATAGCCATAAGTGGGAAGAGATAGGTACTAGGAAGGAAGAGAAGAATAATAGTAATGCAGACTTAGTAAATAGTTTGACAGTGTTGAGGGAATTATTTGTTTAGCAGAGTGATGGCATTTGGGGAAAAACTGTCCTTGTGTTTAATTGTTCTGGTGTGCAGTGTCCTATAGAGTCATTTTGAGGGTAGGAGTTGAAACAATTTATGTCCAGGATGTGATGGGTCTGTAGATATTTTTACGGCCCTCTTTTTGACTCGTGCAGTGTGCAGGTCCTCCATGGAAGGCAGGTTGGTTGCCAATGTTTTTTCTGCAGTTCTAATTATCCTCTGAAGTCCGTGTCTGTCTTGTTGGGTTGCAGAGCCAAACCAGACAGTTATGGAGGTGCAGAGGACAGACTCAATCCTTCCTCTGTAGAACTGAATCAGCCGCTCGGGAGAATGGCTTCCCCAGTTCCTAGGAGCATTTCCCCGGAAGTGAGCTCCTGTCTGCCTGCTAAATAGTTTTCCCTGCTCGTCAAATGCACGCCACTTAGTTCCTTGATTTTTTTGGCACGAGTTCTCTCAATGTGTTAAGCCCATGCTTTCATTTTTAAAGCTTGACTCGTCTTTCCAGCTGGGGGTAGCTGGAGGGAGAACATTACCCACCTCTGAAGCAATTATAATTGGTGGTATAAACAGTAGGCCAGGCTGTTCCTTCTATTCAGTAGCTCTGAATTAACTGTTAGATCTTTGTAACACGTTGGGAGGGGCAAGAGCTATTCATGGGCTCAGCCCTCAAAAGGTGGCCGTTTCCTAGCTTTAAATGAAGTCAGAGGCAGAAGGAGAAATAAAATATGCCGACTAAACTTGGATGAAATCGAGACCTCGGTGTGCTTGAAAAATTTGAGAGTTTTGTACTGAATTCGGGTCTTTCTTTACCGAATGTATTTTTATTTTTGCATCTGCTCATATAGGCAGAAAATGAAATGAAATGAAAACAGGAAAGAAGGGAATTGTGGGGAGGGGAAGGGGGGGCAGGAACAATAATAAAGGCTGTGGATCATTTTTTAGAACAAGAAAAGAAACTGGAAATTGGAAATGGGTGCTATCCAATAGCGAAGAAGGAGAAAGCCAACGTAAACTCACTGAGGGAAGGAATTTCAAACTGTAAAAGTTAGAGTTGGCCGGAAAAGCTGAGTAGCAAATGTTTCATTTGTTTTTTTTTAGGGATACCTAAAAAAGGAGGCAGGGAGAAGGAGGAGGATGGGGGAGGTGATGGATGAGGAGGAGGAGGAGGAGGAGGAGGAGGAGGAGGAGGAGGAGGAGGAGGAGGAGGAGGAGGAGGAGGAGGAGGAGGAGGAGGAGGAGGAGAAAGAGAAAGAGAAAGAGAAAGAGAAGAGGAGGAGGAGGAGGAGAGAAGATGATGATAGAAGAAGATAATGATGATAGAGGAGGTGGAGAAGAAGATGAGGAGGAGGAGAAGAAGAAGATGATGATGATGATAGAGGAGGAGGAGGAGGTTAGAGGAGGAGGGAGAGAAGATGATGATGATGATAGAGGAAGATGATGATAGAGGAGGAGGAGAAGAAGATGAGGAGAAGAAGATGATGATGATAGAGGAAGATGAGGAGGAGGAGAAGAAGGAGAAGAAGAAGAGATGATGGTGGTGACGGAGGAGGAGGAGATGATGATAGAGGAGGAGAACGAGGAGCACAAGGAGATGAAGAAGAGAGAGAGGGAGAAGAAGAGGAGGAGGAGGAGCAATACTTATGGTGGCTTGCATGGATTTCAACCATGAATGATAGCTGCCTTAGGCTGAAATAGTTTTCCTGCCTGTTCAGCTCTCCCTTGAAATCATTTTTCATTTCCCTGATTACTTTGCCCCCATCCAGAGAGAATTATCTCTTCCCCAGCAACGACTTGATTCAACTCCCCAGCATCTCTAATCTTCTCTTCTGGCAGGACATAGTTTGGATTCCGACCATCTCCCCAAGGCTGAGGCAAAGATTCTTCTCTCCGAAATCTTTTCTCTTCGTCCAAGATTCCTAAGCTCTCCAAACAGACAAAAGGAAGGCCAGTGGGTTGTGTAGGCCTGGGGAAGCACCTGGTTCGAATTTCAGCTAAGCTCTTCTTGAGCTGCTCGCAGACTGTGGAACTCGGAGTACGTTTTTCAGACACCGAGAGCCACGCACGGAAGTCCAGCTTTAGACCAGAGCCCACGATAGAGCTTTAGATATTTGGATTTTTCTGAGCAATCTGTAACAAATCAGGCCCGATATTAAAGTATTAAGAGCATGTTGCCTTTAAAAATTCTCCAAGATATCTTTAGGAAACTCTTCTGCAGCAAATCGACCTAATAGGTTTAAAAGGAAAGGGCTGTTGGACATTTACTCAAACCCCTGCAAGTCCTAAGCTTACAACATAACACGCTTGTAACTACTGTACAAAGATAATCGGATTTTGATAGCCGGGGCGCACAAATGAAAGACATTTTTCAAAGGTTCGTCTTTATTAAAATAAACTTTGGGGATGGGGTGGGGGGGAGACAGAGAACCTCGGCGTCTCTGCTCAGTCCTTTCTACAACCCTCTACCCACCCACCCCACCTTCCACTTGGAACACAATAAACAGAGTTGGAAGGGGCCTTGGAGGTCTTCTAGTCCACCCCCCCTGCTTAGTCAGGAAACCCTAAATCACTTCAGACAAACCTTTTCTTAAAAACCTCTTAAAAACTTGCACGAATGGAACTTTGTCCGTGAGCAGAGGTAACCTAACCCTCGCACGAATGGAGTGGCATGCCAGCCATTCACCACACACACAAACACACACACTCACATCATGCCAGTCTCTGTTCTACCCCAACCCCCTGCTCAGGCAGGAGGCCCTCTACCATTCCAGACAAACGTTCAGTCTCTTCTTAAACTGTCCAGTCTCTTCTTAAAATCCTCCAGTGATGGAGCATCCACAACCTCTGGTGGCAAGCAGTTCCACTGGTTTAATTGTCCTCACTGTCAGGAAAGTTTCTCCTTCATTCCAGATTGCTTCTCTCCTTGATGAGTTTCCATCCATTGTTTCTTGACTTCTGGGGCTTTGGGGAATAGCTTGACTCCCTCTTCTTTGGGGCAACTTCTCAAAAGCTGGAGGACTGCTGTCATCTCTAGACGTAGCCAAACTCAAATCCTGCAACCGTTCTTCCTATGTTTGTGTCTCCAGCCTTTTGATCCTCTTAGCTGATCTTTTTTTTCTTTGCACATTTTCCAAAGTCTCGACATCTTTTTTGGGGGGGGGGTAATGTGGTGACCAAAACCGTATGCCGTATTCCAGGTGTGGCCTTACTAAGGCTTTACAAAGCGATACTAAGACTTCACGTGATTCTGATTCAATTTCAGGGTGATAGTTAAGTCGAGTGAGAATGGCCGCTGTTAATGTATCCAAGAGTTCTGATGTTGCCCATAGAATGACAGTCTGGATGGTTTGGACAGGAAAAGCTACCTATGTAAATAAAAAGTAAGACCGTTGGTTACTAACATCATCCAAAGTTAACTAAATGATAGGGAAATTTTGCACTGAAGAGTAAGAGACGTACAAGGCTGCCCCCTCGTGGCGAGGAAAAATATGTCTATTAATTTGCTTTTCAGTCTTGGTGACCTTAATAGGTAAAGGTAAAGGTTCCCCTCGCACGTATGTGCTAGTTATTTCCGACTCTAGGGGGCAGTGCTCATCTCCGTTTCAAAGCCGAAGAGCCAGCGCTGTCCGAAGACGTCTCCATGGTCATGTGGCCGGCATGACTCAACACCGAAGGCGCACAGAACGCTGTTCCCTTCCTAACAAAGGTGGCTCCTATTTTTCTACTTGCATTTGTTACATGCTTTCGAACTGCTAGGTTGGCAGAAGCTCTGAGACAAGGAACGGGAGCTCACTCCGTTACGGGGCGCTAGGGATTCGAACTGCCGAACTGCTGACCATTCTGATCGACAAGCTCAGCGACTTAGCCCCTGAGCCACCGCGTCCCTGACAACAATATAGAACTTATCTGCCTTTCTAGGATTCTTGGTTTTTTTACTTTTCTTATTCACTTTTTTGATAGATGAACCTGTTCTTCTCACAACTGAAAACGAGCAATCTAACCTTCTTCCGATGTTTGCGGCTCGGCCAAGGCTCAGACCGATGGGATTTGAAGTCCCCAATATCTACAAAAGCAGGTAGGTTCCTATTAAATTTTCCTTAAAGGGCATGCTAGAGTGAACTGTGTTGGAATGTCAAATGTTAAGGAAATTCCACCGTCACCCCCAGTCAAGGAACAAATTTGCTGAGCTGTCATCTGGTTTGGTTTGATGCTTGGCTGAACGAGTTGCATAGATCCAGTAAATGTGGTTTGCGGGTTATGGTTTAGGGGCTAATAGACCCAACTTTTGTGGCTTGTTCAGTAAAATAAAGCGCAACTTGTAAAATACTAATCAAAATAAAACACACACACACCTCTCCAAGCTCATTTTTGTGCATAAATGCCCTAGATCTGTGTTTCTCAACACTGGCAAATTCAAAATAAGTGGACTTCAACTCCCCGGATGCCCCAGCCAGTTTTCTGCTGCCCTACAGTGATTACCGTATCGTCATTCCTAGCAAAGGAAGGCAGGACACATTTGGGTATCTTTATTTGTTGTCTGAAGCATCACAACGAAAAGAAGGCAAAGCAGAGACACGATGAAATATTTGGGGTCAACGTGGTGGGATGGTGGGAGTTGGGGGGGGAGGCTGATACTTGGGAAGGGGGTCTTAGTGGGCCTAGGTTCAGCTGCTCTCCAGCGCTACCTTCCGTGGCTGGTGCGCTGTGTCAGACATTCATTTAAGATGAGTAATTATTTGGTTTCAAAACAGCCCTTGCGCTTCTCCAAGTCCTGCTGTAATTTTGACACCTCACCCCCCACCCACCCAGAAAAGCAAAGCTCTGGATAATGGAGTTAAACCCTCATCTGACTTATGATAATATTTGAGCAAGCTCCCCTAGTCACGCATCATCACGCCTGTGGCCAGAGCCACAACATGGTTAGCGCACTAACAAGAAGTGGGGACTTGGAATGGGGCTGAAAGAGCCAGGCATGTTCCCCATGAGAAATCGAAAACAGTCTGTAGCCTCCATCTCCTCCTCCTCTTCTTCCTCCTCCTCCTCCTCTTCCTCTACCTCCTTTCTCATACTCTCCTTCTTCTTTTCCTTCTCTTCCTCCTTCCTCATTCTTTCTTTCTCCTCCTCCTTCCTCATTCTCCTTCATTCTCTCCTTCTCTTTCTCCCCTTTCTCCCCCTCCTTCCTCATTCTTTCCTTCTCCTTCTCTTTCTCCTCCTCCTCCTCCCCCTTCCTCATTCTTTCCTTCTCCTCCTCTTCCTCCTCTGCACTCACAACTTCCTGCCTGCCTCCCTTGCTGTTTCATGCTTTTCTCTGAAAATAAAAATCTGGGCAGGTGGGAAAAAGACGATCCCAGGAGATTAAATCCACAACGATAAAACAATTCCCATTAGCTAAGAGATTTATCCCAGCATCCTTCCTCTGTCCCTGCTTATTAAAGAAGAAGAAAAAGGCAGTTTCTCAGTCAGTTCGGCCCGCCGCAGCCAACGCTGGGGCATTGCTAATGCAATTTGTCCTCTTCTCTTGAGAAATGTGGGACTGATTTGAAGAATAAAAGTAACAACACCTTGCAACATCAGGAACTTATCTTTCCCCCAGCGTTGAGCCGAGCCCGCCCAGCCCCTCAACTCCAAAGTCCTTCCTCGGATGTGTGAAATTACTAAACAGAAGCTTATTGGGGGTTACCCCCTCAGAAATGCCATCGGAGGGGGGAGATGAACAGGTAGGGGGGAAAAAAACAAAGATCAAAGAGCATGGGAAAAAATGCACCTTCCCCAGCCTGGCTGGGATGCAGGAATGTGCCCCCAAACCCTTTTTTCCCATGTTGGGAGGATTTAATTAATAACTCTCATCTGTCTCTAATCTTTGCATGCAGGCTCCAGATTTTACGGCCCTGGCAATCGGGAGGCAGCCTGTGCTGAAATTGGGTCTCTTCTGCCATCTACGTGGGCTAATCGGTAAGCAGTATAATACAATACAATAGCAGAGTTGGAAGGGACCTTGGAGATCTTCTAGTCCAACCCCCTGCCTAGGCAGGAAACCCTATACCGTTCCAGACAAATGGCTATCCAACATCATCTTAAAGACTTCCAGTGTTGGGGCATTCACGACTTCTGGAGGCAACTTCTGTTCCACTGGTTAATTGCCAAAAAAGCCATTGCTTTCTATATGGAATTTTCAGGAACATGCTTTATTGTTTCCCCCCGCTACTCGTTTTAGAGTATTTTGTCATCGTTCCCCACACAGAACAAGAAACAGACAGACAGACCTGACACCAAGACAACATGGGCATTGTGCCCAGTTTTCTGTGGGCGCCTTCAAAACTCCTGGGGAGTCCCTGAGTTAGTTCCTGAAGTTTTCTTGGCATGGTTTTTTAGAAGTGGTTTGCCATTGCTTTCCTCCTAGGGCTGAGTGAAAATGACTGGCCTAGAGAGCCCGCCAGCTGGCTTTCATTCCTATGGCAGGACTAGAACTCACCATCTCCTGGTGATTGGCCCAAACTTACCTATCCGGCTTTCCTGCCTGAGGTGGGACTAGAACTCATTGTCTCCGGGTGATTGACCCAAAGTAATTCAGCCAGTTTTCATGCCTCAGGCTGGACTAGAATTCACCATCGCCTAACGATTGGCCCAAAGTCACTCAGGCGGCTTTCATGCGTAAGACAGGATTAGAACCCATCATCTCCTGGTGATTGGCCAATAGTCACCCAGCTGGCTTTCATGCTTAAGGCAGGACTAGAACTCACCATCTCCCGGTAATCATTCCACAGTAACCATGCTTAAGGCAGGACTAGGATTCCCAGTGTCCTAGTTTCTTGCCTGATGCCTTAACCACCACCCCAAATTGGCTCTCTGGTTTGTTATATAGTGTGCTAGAAAATGCATTTGTTCAACAGGATATTTGCACACCAATTAACAAACGCCAATTTTGCAAACCCTAAAGTGGAGCGATCCTCTTCCCTATCTTTATAGATCGTCCCAGTCCACAAATCTGGTTTCTTTTTATAGATATATTTCCCATCCCAATGCTAAAATGCACAACTGCCCACTAGGCGCTCCCTAGCCAATGAACGAGTTGGGGGTTATTATTATTTTTTTTACTGGAAGAGTTTCTTCGTTGCCTGCGATATTTTAGACCGCGCAGAGGAAAACTTTTATTTTCCTGCCAAAACCGAACGTCACGGCATCATAAACATGGAGTGGAGAAGCGAAACAAAGAACCAATCATCTCCATTTTTATTGATCATTTAAGGTTAAGATCGGGCGGGGGGGGGGAGAGGAAGCACTCCTGTGACTTAGATCAAGAGAATGTGAAATTTATAGCCCCATTTGAACCTCTCCAGCTCCCCGTAGCCAGCAAGATGCCAAAGGCTGTAAAAATTTAAGGAGGTGAGAAAGAAACATCCCAGAAAGAAAGAAAGAAAAGAAAATAAAACATTCCTTGACAATGGAGAAATCCTCTCCAGTTATAAGAACTCACCTCTGGGAAAGGTATTTGAAATGCGAAATGGAGATTGTGTAGTGTGTCGGAAACGGGTTTGTGTGCCAGGAGCCAGTTTCTGCTTTTATGGAGAGCAGATCTCCCCGGCAGCGCACAAGTGTTGCGGGGTACGATTTGTACATCATCCAGACCCACCCAAACAACTTTGTGCCAGGAATGGCACCAGAAATTGTGAAAGTTCTCTCAGGCTCTACCTAAACGACACCCTGGTCCCAAACGGAAACAAACTTGGGGAATGTCAGAGTTTGTTGCATAAAAATCAAATCCAGAAAGCACACACAGGTAACCGATGCAGCAGGATTCATTAACTTCTTGATATACATAAGAACGGATGAATAAATGTACAATACCAACAGCTGGTTCTTCCAAGGAAACACAAGGCAGGAGAGTTAAGGCAAACACAAGCAATTAGTTTCATTTCAAGCCCAGACAGACAGCTTACGTTTACTTCTCAGAGCAGCAGGCTGCTTAAGTTTCTGTTTCAATTCTCTGCACAGATCTGTTTGAGCTCCCACTGGCTGACTTAGTTGCTATGCCTGTTCATTGGCTGACCTTGTTCCCATGTCTTTCCCAGTCATGAATGTTTTAACAGGAAAGCATCTTGTCCACAATAGTGGATCGGAAGTACATAGTTGGGGGGGGGGGGGAGGCAAAGGCAGTTTTATCAACAGAAACATGGTTTTCCATGGTTGCATCAACAGAACTGTGCTCTAATGGAGGAGGAGAAGAAAAAAAATTTTTTTAACAGATTAACAGAGTTGGAAGGGACCTTGGAGGTCTTCTAGTCCAACCTCCTGCTCGAGCAGGAAATGCTATACCATCTCAGATAAATGGTTGCCCAATTTCTTCTTGAAAGCCAGTGATGAAGCTCCCACAACTTCCAAAGGCAACTTCTGTTCCATGGGTTGATTGTTCTCACTGCCAGAAAATTCCTCCTTATTTCTAGGTTGAATCTCTCCTTGATCAATTTCCATCTATTATTCTTTGTCTGGCCTCGGGGTGTTTTGGAAAACAGCTCCTCTCTGTGGCAGCCCCTCAAATATTGGAAGACTGCTCTCCTGTCTCCCCTGGTCCTTCTCTTCACTCGACTAACCAGGCCCATTTCTGTTCTTCTAGAGGTCGTAAGGTGAGTTACCTTGTCAACAGCCTCAAGCCATCAATCCCATGGATGGCCGTATTACATTTCTGAACATGGGGGAGTGACATCCCATCGGGCACAAATCACCACTGTTCTAAGTGAGTCATGATAAACAGCTCCTCTTATAAGCTTAGCTTGGAGTCTCTCTTTGGGGAGGGGGAGGGAAGAATGCTCTGCCCCATTTTCCTGCAGCTTCAAGCTTTCTTCTAGGCCAAAGGAAAATGGGGTAGGGGTGAAGAAGACCATAGAGACTTGGTGGGGACTTCAGTGGTGGCTTCCAGGCACCAACCACAAGAAGAACTGCACTTCAGGACTGTCTTCTGATACTACTAGATGACACCGCTAGGACTCGCCGCCTTAAAAGAGTGAGGAAAATCCTCAGGGACGACTCACATCCTGGTCAGCCCTGCTTTATTCTCCTACCATTTGGAACAGGGGTTCCCCAACCTTTTGGACCTCAAACCACCATTAAACCATCTTTCCAAGCAGCCTCCATGTTGCGGGTGTCTTTTCCCCCCCTTGGAACTGAACCCAGGTGGACATTTCATCCAAGAGGTCCATGCCCCTTCAAGTGAGGTCTTCTTCTCCAAAACGATGGGAACTTTTCTTTTAAAATCCCAACAAGGAAGAGAATCCGAAAACGATTTGGTTTTTTGACAGATCGGGCGAGGGACGGAGGAACGATTCCCGGGATGATCCTGTATGTCGTAGCTGCTCTCCCAGTCACTTAACAATCACTCAAAGGGATGATATAAAATATCACTTTTTTTTTTAACCTAGTGGAAATAATAGACCGTCTGTCCCCCGATTCCTGGAGGGACCGAGGCTCTTTAAGTCCCTGAAACGGGATGCCTTAAACCTCGAGAGAGAGAGAGAGAGAGAAATGTTGACAAAACAGGCAATTTTCTGTAATTTCTCTGCAAGCGTCTGTCATCGCGGACGGTGGGGGGGGGAGCAGGTTTGGTCGCCGTCCCGTTTTCAGATAACACCAACAGGTCACCTTTGACATTTCGGTTCTCCCCGGCTTCGGAGCATCCTGTAAGTGTAACAGTTGTGTCTTTCAGCCCCTCCAAATGCCAGCCAACGACTTTGGCTTGGCTCCACTGAAGGGACCCTTTGTCTCCCCTTGGAGAAGGGATCAGGAACGCAGTTAATAGCTTCGAGAGAGGGTTAATCAGCAAGTGCGATTACCCCACCAATATTAGGGAGGATGACAGAGTTATCAATAACTCGGCCCCCAGGTGAAGTACGAGAGCTGATAAGGTGAACTCCTCCGGCTTGGCTTAAGCGCTCATTTAAAAAGAAAAATGAATGGCACAGCTGTTTTTCCCCCCACCCTCCCTCCCTCTTTCTTTGCGACATGCCAAACCGTGAGCAGCTGAGAAGTTTGTGTAGTTTGTGTGTGTTGTGTATGCAGGAGGAAGGTTTTATGTCGTCCCCCCTTTTTTCTGAATGTAAAGGTGAGTCTGTGCTTTAAAAAAGAGAGCGGATAGACCGTAGACTAAGAGGGTGAGAAGGGACCTTGGAGATCTTCTCCTCCAGCCAAACTAATCAAGGAGAGAAGCAACCCAGAACTAAGGAGAACTTTCCTGACGGTTAGAACAATTAATCAGTGGAACAACTTGCCTCCAGAAGCTGTGAATGCTCCAACACTGGAGGTTTTTAAGAAGATGTTGGATAACCCTTTGTCTGAAGTGGTGCCAACATCTTTTTTTACAGTGTGGTGACCAAAACTGGATGCAGTACTCTAGGTACGGTCTTTCTAGGGCTTTATAGAGTGGTATTAGTACCTCCCTGGATCTTGGATGGTATCCCTCTGGTAATGCAATTTAGGATTGCACTGGCTTTTTTGGCTGCCGCTGCACACTGCCAGCTCATATTTAGCTGGTTTCCACTAAGACTCCAAGATCCCTCTCACAGTCCCTGCTATTAAACCTGGTCTCACCCAGTTTATATATGTCCTTTTGGGTCATTAGCTACATATAAAAAGCCACCACAACCTAGAATGTTGTAGCAAGATATGCTTTCCTGCTTGAGTAACAAGAGTTCTCCCCCCACCCCTTAAAAACAGACCTGGCTAACCAGTTTCCTAATCCCATTTTTTGTTTTAAAAAATGGGTAATTTCTTTATACAGCCCGGAGGGAATTTGCATTCAAACCCAGCTCTGTGTGTTTTAAGACAGCTTGCCTTTTTATCAGTTGGTTGATTGGAGTTCAGTTACTAATGCTAGACTCACGGTAACTAAAGCCCAGAGAGTCTCAAGCCATTACTCAAAACTGCTTAGGCTAATATTTCCAAAGAGCCGAATACTTTAAGGAGCTGAGGATTTGTCTCTGGTGTCTTAGAAGCCACATACCGAGAGATTGGGCTAAGAATAGCTCCTTCTAAGCGGGGTTCTCTTTGACACGATGTGCAATCTCTTTGTGCCTGATTTTTTTTTTTTTACTTTTTTTTTTTTTAGAAGTGCAGACTTGGTAAGGCCACGCGGGGAATATTGCAACCAGTTTTGGTCGCCACAATATAAAAAAAGATATGGAGACTCTAGAAAGAGTGCAAAGAAGAGCAACAAAGAGGATGAGGGGACTGGAGGCTAAAACATAGGAAGAACAGCTGCAGGAACTGGGTAGGTCTAGTTTAATGAAAAGAAGGACTAGGGGAGACATGATAGCAGTCTTCCAGTATCTCAGGAGTTGCCCCAAAGAAGAGGGAGTCAAGCTATTCTCCAAAGCACCTGAGGGCAGGAGAAGAAGCAATGGGTGGAAACTGATCAAGGAGAGTGGCTCTTTCATTCCTCTCCTTGTCGCCAGTCGACTCCACAATGGATAGGGCTTTCGGTTGGGACAGGTAGAGGAAAAAGGATGCCGCACTAGGAGGAGACTCTATGGTGGGGGAACCGGACTTCCGGTTGGCTCCAGAATTGAACGGGGGCTTCCAGTTAGGATATTTGTGGCTCTTTGAATGTTTAAGGTTGCCGATCCCTGGTCCAGACCTTAAAGCTGGATATATATCTGAGCCGGTCCGATTCATCTTGAAAAGTTGGCCAGACCCAAATCAATTCATTCCTTCCCTGCAGGGTAGTCCCATATCACTTCTTCCCACCCACTGCCTTTTTTTAAAAAAAGCTGCTTTAGACATAGCTTTGCAACATGGAAAAAGCACATTGCCTTAATATCCTTTACGGGCTGACCTCCCAAAATAAAAACGCTTTGGAAAAACAACACAGCACTTCTTCTGGTGTTTCTTCTTCTTTTTTTTCTCTCTACCCAAATGTACTGTATTTGCCCTTTGGTCCACCAAAATTTCCCTGAATCCATTGTGCAAAAGGCACGTCCTCCGAGCATGACACCCCCCCCCCCCCGTTCCATCTTCAAATTACCCTTTTTTATTGAAATCAATAAAAGAGAGAGAGAAAGAGAGAGAGGAGGAGGAGGAAGACGAGTGTAGGAGAGAGAGAAGTAGTACCGAAGCGAAGTCTGGCTGTATTGCTATAAATGCATTATTGGGGGGGGGGGGATGACCAAGGAGAGGGACTTTTAAATGTCCAGCCATTGATTTTGGGGGCAAGAGGAAAGATGGACTCTAATAATCCACGAACAGATGTCACATCCATACTTTGGCCAAGATTGCATTAGAGAAAAAAAAAAGTCAATCTAAGGAAATTATTTTTCCCAGATTTTGGTAGTATCGGATATAAAAAGAAGGGAAAACGGTTGTGCATATGTTTTGAACAAAAATCTTCCTTTATGGTTTCAGCTAGCAGAACACAAATAGAAATAATTATCCATTTTTCTTCCTCTGCCCCCAAGAGAGAGAGAGGAAAAAGGCAGGAGGGGGGGGGGGGAAGTGGCTGAGAGAGGATTTGGGGAGTTAAACATAATAATAAAGGAGGAAGAAAGAAAACCACGGGTGGCTGAATTCTTAGCCTATCATTATCTAAATGGCGTTCTTTGATGCCCTGGAATTAAGAAGCGGAGGAGAAGATTGGAAAATACCTGAGCATTGCTGTTGAGCTCACACCAATTGCCTTTGGACACACAGTGAGCCTGCTTTTTGCTTTTGCCATCAAAATTTCGGGCAATCTAGAATCATAGAATCCTATGTCTGGAAGGGACCCTAGAGGTCTTCTAGTCCAACCCCCTGCTCATGGCAGGAGATCTTATGCAATCTCGCTCAAATGGTGGTCCAGTCCTTTTTTTGAAAACCTCCAGCGATGGATCATTCACAACGTCTGGAGACAAGTAGTTCCACTGATGAATTGTTCTCACTGCCAGGAAATTTCTCCTCAGTTCTAAGTTGCTTCTCTCCTTGATTAGTTTCCACCCATTGCTTCTTGTCCTGCCTTCAGGTGCTTTGGAGAATAGCTTGACTCCCTCTTCTTTGTGGCAGCCCTGAGATATTGGAAGACTGCTATCATGTCTCCCCTGGTCCTTCTTTTCATCAGACTAGACATACCCAGTTCCTGCAACCGTTCCTCATATGTTTTAGCCTTTGAATCATCTTTATTGCTCTTCTCTGCACTCTTTCTAGAGTCTCTGCATCTTTTCTACATCGTGGAGACCAAAACTGGATGCAAATATTCCAAGTGTGGCCTTACCAAGGCATTATAAAGTGGTATTAACACTTCACGTGATCTTGATTCCATCCCTCTGTTGATGGAGCCTAGAACTGGGTTGGCTTTTTTGGCAGCTGCTGCCCACGGCTGGCTCCTATTTAAACGGTTGTCCACTAGGACCCCAAGATCCGTCTCACAGTTACTACTGTTGAGCCAAGTACCACCTATACTGTACCTGGGCATTTTGTTTTTTCTTGCCTAAATGTAAAACCTGACTTTATTCACCCTTGAATTTCATTTTGTTAGGTAGCGCCCAATGTTCAAGTCTGTCAGAACTGAAGAAGCTTCTGGGATGAGCAGTGAAATGCCTTCAAGGAAAAACAAAGGAAGTCCAGTTGCTTCTTGAAAAAGCACCTTTGGGACATCCAGGACCTGCCACGGAGACAAGGCAAGCTTTCCATCTTCCATCCATTACTTTAAATCTGAGAAGCACCTGCTCCCAAGTTTAAAACCCCCTGATGTGAGCATAGCCAAAGCAGAGGTGCTCAATGTCCTACCTTCTATTCCCAAACTCCTTGTCACCGAGATCCCTAATTTCCAGTTCAGTGTATGATTTTTCATCATTGAACCCATATTGGCCAAATTAGATTTACTGTCTTGGTTTCTTACAAAATTACACCGATAGTGCTGTTTTCATTCCTCTCCAGGATAGTAAAAAGCAATAAAATTCTTGCAGATTTCGACAGCGGGCAATTCAATAAAAAGCCATGTATATTTTATAAGGGACAATAAAAAAAAGAAGAACTCTAGCGCTGGATCATAAAGAGGTGGCAAAAAAGCAGTTTTGTTCTGTTTTTTTGTTGTTGTTTGTTTTGTTTTCTGGTTTGGAAATGCACTAGGTTTTTTTTTCAACCTGCCAGGACCAACCAAGATTTCTCTACCAGCTCATTTATGGGACCAGGAAAGGTGCAAATCTACGAATCGGATTGAAATGTGTTTTTGTTTTGTGTCTCTAGTGCCTCACTGGTTTGCAAATGCTCTTTGTAAGCAAAGGTTTGAACAGAAATTCATACGTATGTTTTTATGCCTTCCCCCCTAGGTTGGCAGAAGCCGGGACAAGGAACGGGAGCTCACTCCGTTATGCGGCGCTGGGGATTCGAACCGCCAAACTGCCAATCTTTCCAATCGACAAGCTCAGCGTCTTAGCCACTGAGCCACCTAGGAAGGGACAAGAATCCCACAAAACCTCCCTTTTTAAAGTCTTCTTCCTCCTGCATCCAGTTTTGATCACCACACTGTAAACAAACATGTGGAGACTCTAGAAAGAGTGCAGAGAAGAGCAACAAAGAGGATGAGGGGACTGGAGACTAAAACATATGAAGAACGGTTGCAGGAATTGAGTATGTCTAGTTTAATGAAAAGAAGGACTAGGGGAGACATGATAGCAGTCTTCCAATATCTCAGGGGCTGCCCCAAAGAAGAGGGAGTCAAACTATTCTCCAAAACATCAGAGGGCAGGACAAGAAGCAACGGATGGAAACTAATCAAGGGGAGAAGCAACCTGAAACTAAGGAAAAACTTCCTGACAAGGAGGACAATCAACCAGTGGAATAGCTTCCCTCCAGAAGTTGTGGGTGCTGCATCACTGAAGGCTTTCAAGAAGAGATTGGCCAACCATTTATCTGAGATGGTACAGCGTTTCCTGCTCGAGCAGGAGGTTGTACTAGAAGACCTCCAAGGTCCCTTCCAACTGTGTTATCCTGTTATACCCCAAGGTAATGTGCCATCCCTATCTTGTCGTTTCCCATGAGGAATTCAAATTTTGGGGGACACCGTCCACCCTCTCTCCACTCTCAAGCACGACGCGGCTTCTGTTTGCACGATTTGATTTTACCCCATGCTCTTTTGTCACCACCACCAACCCCCCGACTGCTTGAGAACCAGAGGCCATGATTCATCTCCACATCTGGATCTCATGGACTTCTATCTCCCTTTGAGGTCCACATTCTTGACCTGGTTTGTTCCTCGGGGAACTGGCTGTTTACCCGTCTCCTTCTCCAGCCCTGGGACAGATGTGCCTGAAGACGAGACGTCTCCTTCCGCTCGTCTTCTGTCGCCCAGGTTCAAGGAGTGTCGTCGTCTCCTCCCCGGCCTGGATGGGAGCGGGGTTCTGCATCTGTTTCTTATTCCCAGATCTTGCCCTCTTCTCTCTTCTTCCAGGACTCCCCTTTGATATCTCCTTTGAAAGCTTGTTCCTTTTGTCAGTGGGTGGCTCTTACGAGGTGTTAACATGCACCGAGCAGATTCTGGATCTCTAGTGGCCAAATGAGAGATTCCACCCAGTCTTTGGTTTCCGGTTGTTTATCTTCATAGTGTGTGCTCATCCTTAGGCGTATTTCTCCTTTTTCTTTCTTTCTTCTTTCTTTCTTTCTTTCTTTCTTTATCTCTCTCTCTCCCTCCCTTTCTTCCTTCTACTCTCTTCTTTTCCTTCCTTTGCCTCTCCTTCCTTCCTTCTTTCTTTCTCTCTTCCCCTTCCAACTAGATAGATAGATAGATAGATAGATAGATAGATAGATAGATAGATAGATAGATAGATAGATAGATAGATAGATGAATGATATAGACAGACAGATGATGGATGGATGAATGGATGGATAGAGAGAGAGAGGCAGAGATAAATAGAGGGAGATAGATAGATGATAGATGATAGATAGATAGATAGATAGATAGATAGATAGATAGATGATATAGACAGACAGGATGGATGGATGGATGGATGGATGGATGGATGGATAGTGAGAGAGAGAGGGGGGCAGAGATAAATAGAGGGATATAGATAGATGATAGATAGATAGAGATAGATAGATAGATGATAGATAGATAGATAGATAGATAGATAGATAGATAGATAGATAGATAGATAGATAGATAGATAGATAGATATAGAGATAGAGATAGAGATATAGAGATATAGAGATGATAGATAGATAGATGTGCGAGGGTAACCTTTACGTTTATGTTTACCTTTGTTAAAGGCAGGGACATCCTGGTTTCCCTGAGTTGGTCCCCATTTTACCTATGCTTTTCCATTTCATTCAGCCATATAAATATTTATTATATCTTTCAACTTCTATAGGGAGAGGTTACGTCTGTACAGGCAGTTGCACCCAGAACTCAAAGCGAGCGAGAGGGAGAGAGAGAGCGATTTCATTTCTATTTCGTTCCCTCCTTGTGCAGGAAGGAAAAAAAGCCAGATAAAAAATAATAAAAATGTACTATAGGGACAGGCAGCTGGTTAGGCCCCCTTTCTCCCCCCCCCCGTCCCCAGTTTATCTAAAAATCTTCCCCCTATTGCAAATGTGAAATATCTCGCCCAGCCTCGCAAGGATGAAGATTGTGGAGGGGGCTGAATCCTGCTTCTGTGCACGAAGGGAGGCAGGTGGCTTATCTCTCTTTGTACGGTGAAGAATGGAGTTAATTTGAAGAGAAAAGGGGCATGGGAGGAGTGGGCAGGCGCTGACAGGGTGGCTGCACCCTGGAGTGCCCTCTCCCCCCCTCCCCATGGCCACCTGCAAAAGTCGCCTCTGCCGGTAGCGTGGCACCGGGGAAACAAGCCCCGATTGTTAATTCATCTCCCTATCAGCTCTCGCAATCTTTCGCTTGATTTGTTTAAAGGCAGAGCTCACAAAGTATTGTCTGTTGGCAGGGGGGGCGGGGGGGACACGACACACACAGAAATAGTTTGCTCCATCCAGGGTTGGATTCATGGAAGGAAAAACCTGCCTTCAAATCTCGGGGGTTGTTTTCCTTTTCCTTTTCCGCAGCCGCTTCTTCTGGAGGGCAGTCGTTTCCAACTCATGGTCCCGGTTGGCGAGAAAAAACGCCCTCCAGAACAACAGTCAACAACTGGTAGCCCGCGAGAAAATGTTGGTGGTCCACAGAAAAATTATTAGCAGTTTTTATATTGTACTAAATCAGGGGTCCTCAAACTACAGCCCTCAACTGTTAAGAGTTGTGGTGGCACAGGGAGTTATAAGGCAGTATTGCAGGCAAATTCTGTTGAGTATCCACTACCGCCGGTTCAGAAGTTCGCGTCTCACTGGCTTGAGGTTGGCTTGGCCTTTCCTCCTTCCAAGATCGGTAAAATGAGGACCCTCTACTGTGAAATAGCAATAGCCTTTAGACTTATATACAGCTTCACTGTGCTTTACAGCCCTCTCTAAGTGGGTTACAGAGTCAGCCTGTTGCCCCCCAACAATCTGGGTCCCCATTTTACCGACCTTGGGAGGATACAATACAATACGATAGCAGAGTTGGAAGGGACCTTGATGGAAGGCTAAGGGAGGGGAGGAAGGAAAGATAGGAGAGAGGGAAGGAGGGAAGGAGGAATGGAGGGAGGGAGGAAGATCAATAGCCCTTAGACTTATATACCGCTTTACAGTGTTTTTACAGCCCTCTCTGAGTGGTTTGCAGAGTCAGCCTATTGCCCCCAACAATCTGGGCCCCCATTTTACCAACCTTGGGAGGCTAGAAGGCTAAGGGAGGGAGGGAGGGGGGAAGGAAAGATGAGATGGAGGAAAGTAGGAAAGAAGGAATGGAGGGAGGGAGGAAGAAAGAGCGATAGCCCTTAGATTTACAGTATATACTGCTTCACGGTGCTTTACAGCCCTCTCTAAGTCAGCCTCTTGCCCCCAACAATCTGGGTCCTCGTTTTACTGACCTTCGGAGGATGGAAGGCTGAGTCAACCGTGAGCCTGGTGAGATTCGCACTGCAAAATTGCAGGCAGCCAGCAGTCCGCAGAAGTAGCCTGCAGTACTGCACTCTGACCACTGTGCCACCGAGGTTCATAGCACAGGATCTCCTGCCAGAGCTGGGGGTTGGACTAGAGGATCTCCAAGTCCCCTTCCCACTCTGATTACTGTTCTAGGTTCCTGGCTTCGTGAGATAGGCCAACCTGCCTTGTTCTGACCTGTCTCTGAAAACGCTCCGTCCCCAAAGGAGGCGCTTCGGTTTGCGTTTTTTTTCCAACCATTTCTCCAGCCAACGAGCCCTCAACAAGTCACAAAGCCGGGGAAAGTTTGAGCGCGGTGATAGATGAGCCTTTGATTAAAAACAACCCGTTGGGATCTTTATGAATAGTTTTAATCTCGAAGGTCAAAGTTATTTCTCCCCCTCCGCTCCTTTGCAGCCAGGTGTTTCTTTCTTTCTTCCTTTCCTTTTTCTTCTTCTGTCTCTTTTCTTGGAACCAATTTGCAACCCACTGTATCCTCTCTAACGCCCAAGAAAATCAGAGCTGGCCATCAGCAACAGACACGGGTGAAACTCCCTGGTTTGATTTTGCGTTGCCTCTTCCATCTTCCCTCAGTCAATATTCCACCCGTCTTGCCAACTCCTTGTCAGCTGCTGACAAGGAGATTTCCAAACCACAGTGTGACAAGTTAATTAAAAAAGCCAACAAAAGAAAGAAAGGAAAGGGAAAGAGAGAGAGAAGCAGAGATCAGAGGAGACTAAACTTACAAGCTGGATTAGTCATTGGCAGGGTGGGAAGAGCTGCTGTGCCCAGTGTGAAGACTTTTTAAGGATCCGGAATTTCTTTTTATCACCTTGTCCCTTTCTTTTCAGCCAAAGTTGGCAGTTTAGAAACACACAAACCATTGATGGTTTGTGTGTTTTACCTCTTGTACTTAAAGGCTTTGGTCTGTTTTTTCCGTTAGGGAGAAACTTAGAAGAAGAAGAAAATAGATATTTCTCAAGCGGGCCGAACTAGATTTAATCGGAGTGCCTCCCGCTAACTTCCCCACCATTTGAAAATCGTGCTGACAAAAAAAAAAGTCAAAAATAAACACTTGGAAGTGAGTTTTGAAATAATTCTGGGCACCCCTTGAACTGAAGACGGAAATCAACAAAGCAGTAATAGTCCATTGCTCTTGTTAGATATCTCTATCATCTGTCTTTCTATCTCTACCGCTCTATCTATCTCTCTATCACTATCTTCACATCTATCATCTCTCTTTATCTCTCTATTTATCTCTCAGTCTCTCTGCCCCCCCCCCTCTGTCTATCTATGCCTCTCTATCTATCTCTCTATCACTATCTTCACCTCTATTATCTAATATCTCTATCATCTCTCTCTCTCTATTTATCGCTCTCTGCCGCTCTACCTCTCTGCCTTTCTCTTTCGCCCTATCTATCTATCTGGTCGATCTCTCTCTCTCTCTCTCTCTCTCTCTCTCTCTCTCTCTCTCTCTCTCTCTCTCTCTCTCTCTCTCTCTCTCTCTCTTATCTATCTATCTATCTATTATCTATCTCTATCTATCTATTATCTCTCTCTATCTCCATATCTATTATCTCTCTCTCATCTCTCTCATTTCTATTTATCTGTCTCTGCCTCTCTGCCACTCTACTTATCTCTACCTCCATATCTATCTATCACGTCTCATCTCTCTCCCTCCCCATCCCGTCCATCCATCCATCCATCCATCCATCCATCCATCTATCATCTATCTATCTATCTATCTATCTATCTATCTATCTATCTATCTATCTATCTATCTACAGTATCTACGGTATCTATCTACCATATTTATCTATCTATCATCTATCTATCTATCTATCTATCTATCTATCTCTATCTATCTATCTATCTATCTATCTATCTATCTATCTATCTGTCTATCTGTCTATCTGTCTATCTGTCTATCTGTCTATCTGTCTATCTGTCTATCTGTCTATCTGTCTATCTGTCTATCTATCTACATTACTTAATTTGCACAAAATAAAACAGTATAACTCCAGAGAGTTGCATCTCGACAACATCCCGTCCGTGGCAACCAAATTCTACGGTATTGTATTATTGCGTTTCCCTGATGATCCCACAGGGTAATGGGGAAATCAAAAACAGCCAGTCACCAGAATGACACAGTGGAGATTAATGTCAACTTTTATCTGTCACTTTGACGAGCTCTCCCGCGCAGGCATGAAATTTTAAAGGTGCCGTGTCAAAACAAAATGAAAAAGCCGTAATGTTCCCAATCTACCATTCTCAGAGGGATTGGAGGGAAGGAGAAGGATACGGCAAAATCAATTTAACGATCAAGAGCCGGGATAGTTGACTTTCTCCTGCTTCCCCTCCCCCCCCCCTTCCTTCACTTCTGGGTTTATTTTGTTTTTCTTTCCTCCCAATGCACAGCTTGGAAATCCTTGCAAGATTCATTTCTTGATGCTAAATCTAAATGCCCTTAAGTAAAGGTAAAAGTTCCCCTTGCACACCTGTGCTAGTGGTTCCCAACTCTAGGGGGCGGTACTCATCTCCGTTTCAAAGCCGAAGAGCCAGCGCTGTCCAAAGACGTCTCCGTGGTCATGTGGCCGGCATGACTCAACACCGAAGGCGCATGGAACGCTCTTCCCTTCCCACGAAAGGTGGCTCCTATTTTTCTACTTGCATTTTTATATGCTTTTGATCTGCTAGGTTGGCAGAAGCTGGGACAAGTCACGGGAGCTCACTCCGTTACACGGCGCTAGGGATTCGAACCGCCGAGCTGCCAACCTTTCTGATCGACAAGCTCAGCGTCTTAGCCACTGAGCCACCCGTGTCCCTTGTAGTGTCCTAAACATGGGGATTTTACAGTATCCTTCCCCTGGAGTGGGGAAGGCATGGGAATTTTACAGTATCCTTCCCCTGCCACGCCCACCAAGCCACACCACGCCATGCCCACAGAACTGGTAGTAAAAACATTTGAATCCCACCACTGTGCCAGCAATGCCAGCCGGCATTGTGGGACAGAAGAACTCTTCTCTTCAAAAGTAACTTCCCACTATAGGTGATTCCCAGGAAGGCAACTATGACCCAACTTCCTCGGAGGATCCCACGTTTTGAGCAATAGCTGCATCCCGGAATAGAGAGCAGGGAAGAAGAGAGGATAACCTTTTTAGAAAATGGGAGATCCTTGGCCGTCTTCGAACGGCCAATTGCAGCAGGGCATTAAATATTAAACAAACAAAAGGCACTCTCTGGTTTTTTGTTTTTGTTTTGTAATTAAAATTCTTATTTTATATTTCACAGGTCACGGCGGAAAGGTTACAGGGTCATCCCCGAAGTTTCTGGGGTCCCTTGTTTGGAGATAATGTCTGTGGAAAAAAAGGGAAGGGAGGGAGGGAGGGAGGGAGGGAGGGAGGGTTGTGTTTGTGATCATTGTTTTTTGGACACACTCAGCTCTTAACTTTTTGGGAGAGGGGGCGGGTCCCTTTTTGGGAGAGGGGGCGGTTTAGAAATGTGAATAAATAAATAAATAAAATAAATAAATTAACTTGTTCCCTCTTCTCTACTTTAAATTGCAAGCTCCTTATTGCGTTTATGTATATCAATGCTGGGCAGAATTCTGTCTCAGAAGAAGAAGAAAATGTTTTCCTTGCGAAAGACCAGTCGTAAACTGCTTTTTTTCAGGACCGTTGTAACTTTGGACGGTCGCTAAATGAAATTATATGTCAGGGACGACCCTGTTTCCCCCAAAATAAGACCTCCCCAGATAATAAGCCCTGCCCAAAAAATATCGTAACACAACAGCAGCATCGAGGTGACCACGCTCACCGCCTCCTGCAGCCCAAAAATAATAAGACCTCCCTGAAAATAAGGCCAAGCGCTTATTTCGGGGGTCAGAAGAAAGTAAGACCTTGTCTTATTTTCAGGAAAACACGGTACCTGTAGGACTTGATACCTTAGAAGAACCTATTCCATTGTCGAACCGCACTAGCAATTAATACTCTAAAACAAAATCTTCATTTTCAGCATCCCCATAGCAACTTTGGTTGGCTGCTTTTCTAATTTACCCCTTATCACCCAATCCCTGATTTCTTAAAGTTGCATCTTCGTGCGCGAACGGCCCTTAAACCTTAAGTGCCGTGGTGGATACTGATACGATATTCAAAGAGCCTGAGATTTTGCAGGACATTAACAAGAGGAGCAGACAATTACAATGTCCCTTGTTTTATCTAATTGTTATTTATTTGTTAAATAAGATCCCTGCTTCTAACGCACTGAAGGCTGGAGAGAGCAAGGCTAAAATTCTGAGAATATTGCTGCATTAAATGTTGGAAGGTGAGCTTTGAGCTGCTTGGGGTTTTTGTGCCATCTACTGTTTGTTGCTAACAAGGACAGTTTCTTTCTTCTCTCTCTTCCTTTTCTAGAAAACCTCCGCGAAGCTTTTCTTCTTACCTGGTTCGGAAAACTACCCAAAAGGTTTCTTAACTCTGCCTTGGTGCATTATGCATTCCACAGGAGGGAGGGAGGAAGGAAGGAAGATTCTTAGACTTTTCTTTCGTGATCCTGTTGAAGATACAGTATGTTATTGAATAGGCTTATATCCACTTCAAGGGGAGGGAGGAAAAAGAAGTGAAGGAGGATGGAGGGAACAAAGGGAGGAAGGAAGATTGTTAGACATTTCTTTCATGGTCCTGTCTGGATATAGTATGTTATTGAATAGGCTTATATCCTTTTCAAGAAGAGGAAGGGAGGGAGGGAGAGAGGGAGGGAGGGAGGGAGGGAGGGAGGGAGGGGGAAGGAAGGAAGGAAGGAAGGAAGGAAGGAAGGAAGGAAAGAAGGAAGGAAAAAGAAGTGAGGGAGGATGGAGGAAAAAAAGAGAGGGAAGGGGGGAGGAAGGAAAAAGAGTGGGAGGGAGGGAGGAAAAAGAAGGGCAGGAGGGAGGATGGAAAGGAGGGTGAGAAGGAGGGAGGGAGGAAGAATTGTGAGGGAGGGAAGAAAAAGAAGGGAGGGATGGAGGGAGGAAGAAAGAAAGATTTGGGGGGAGTATAGATGATGGGAGGGAGGGAGGAAAGGCGGGAGGAAGGAAAAATTTGGAGGGATTGAGGAAGAAAGAAATATTTGGGAGGGAGGATAGAGGATGGAAAGGAGGCAGGGGAGGAAGGAAGAATTGGGAGAGAGGGAGGAAGGGAAGAATGAAAGAAAGAGGGAGGAAGGAAGGTAGAAAGGAAGGAAAGAAGGAAGAATTGGGAGGGAGGGAGGGAGGAAGGAAGGAAGGAAGGAAAACGTTCTGCATGCTGGGTCATGACTGAACCAGGCAAGGGCCCCCAACTGGCCTGCAGATGGGACATTCTGTCGCTAGAGCCTTCCTCTCAGGAAGCAACGTGCCACCCCCACCCCACCCCCACCCCGAGACTCGGCTTCACAGCACGTGAGCCCAGGAGCAAATTCCCCAACACGTCCGAGATGTCAGAGGGGCACATTCACAAGCTGAGAATAGATCAAAGCCTTGCTTTGAACTCTCCAAAACAACCACCAGAAGGGGAAGAAAAGCGCCCAGGTGTGTGTGTGTGTGTGTGTGCGTGCGCGCGCGCATTTCTGGAAGCATCTCTCCGTGCCAGGATCACAAAGTGCCTCTTTCATTGTCTAAATGAGCCAAGCTGGGTTTGAACCCAGCACAGAAGACTGACAGGTTCTAGGCAACATCTCTTCTCCTTCTTTTTCTCTTCTTTTCCTCCTCCTCCTCCTCCTCCTCCTCCTCCTCCTCCTCCTCCTCCTCCTCCTCCTCCTCCTCCTCCTCCTCCTCCTCCTCCTCCTCCTCCTCCTCCTCTTCCTCTTCTCCTTCTTCTTCTTGGATTCCCAAAAGGGAGGCACCTCACAGGATTCTTCTGATTAGACTGGGAAAATCTGGACCACCCCAAGGTGGCAGCAGATACACAGAAAGGGATGTGTTCTCCAAGGCATCGGATGGCCAGCTGGGTTATTCCCCCCACCCCTACCCCAGCCTAAATATTTTACCAATGGAAGAGAATACTTGTAGCTCTGGATGAGGTCCTTGGTGCTCTCTAATCCTAACCCTAACCCTAGCTGTTTTCTTGCAGACGTTTCATTAACCTACTACATAACATCATCAGTGTTAAGACGGAGTGGGGTTTAGAGGAGGAGGAGGACTTCTTGGTGCTCTCTGAGCAGACGTTTTAGTAGCCAACTAGGTAGTATCATCAGTGCTAGAAGGGAGAGGAGGAGGAGGAGGAGGAGGAGGAGGAGGAGGAGGAAGAGGAGAACAACTGTGGGGTCCTTGGTGCTAAGCCTAGCTGTTTTCTTGTACACCTTTCGTTAACCCACTAGATAACATCATCAGTGTTAAAAGGAGTGGGGTTGGAGGAGCAGGAGGCTGACAACAGAGATTCTTGATGCGGTTGAACTTAGTTATTGCCTTGCTGACATTTCAGTACCCAGCTAGGTAACATCATCAGTGCTGGAAGAGAGTGGGGTTTGTGCAGCAGAGGAGGAGAAAAGAGGGAGGGGAGGAGCAGAAGGAGAAATGGGGGAGGAACGGGAGCAGGAGTGGGGCAACTATGGAATCCTTGGTGCTCTGCAACCTTGCTTGTTTCCTTACAGACATTTCATTACCCAACTAGGTAACATCATCCATTACTAGGAGGGAGTGGGATTACGATTTGTTAACAGTGGTGATATTACTATTGCACATGAATGGCCAACCCATTCGCCTATCATAGTAACCTAACAAAGAGCTTTCGTTTACACGAGTTATCCCTTATCAATATTTTTTATCATATTAAAAATAAAAACGGACACATTCTCGGAATATTTATTTATTGGAGCATGTAAAAAGAACAAGGTGCAGCTCAAGGGATCAATATTTTTCACGGAGGGGGAAGTGGGTGATTTTGTTCAGCAAAACATAAAATGAGAAGAGCAACACCGTTGGCCAGCAATCCTCAGAATCTGGCAACTAACGTGGCACCCCAAAAAAACGTTCCTGCGGTTAAGAGACAGACGCCCGCGGGCGCCGGGTTGGCCTTAGCCGCCCTTCCCTCCCGACCCATGTTGCTCCGCCCCCGATGGCTCTGGATGATGGGCGGGGATTGGGAAATCGGGCCTGTGAAGATCCTTCGGAGGCTCCGCTCTATCCTTCCCCGCCCGACTCTATGGTCCTTCCCCCTCCTAACTATATGCCGGAAGCGGGAGGCGCGGCGACCGGAAGCAGAGGCCGGGGGCTTCCGGGTCTGGCTCCCCGAGCGCTGGGCAAGGAGGCTGGAGGCGGAGGAGGGGGCGAAGGACGCGCGGCGGGGTCGCCTGGGGAGGCAGCCCGCCATGTGAGGCTGTTTCTCCGCGGCAGGTGAAGGGGCGGCTCTCGTTGGGGGGGGGGTGTCTATTCCGGGGAAGGGAGGGGCGCCTTTAACCCCGGGAGAGCCTCCCTAAGCAAGAGCAGTCTACCGTCCCGGCGCTGGCGACAGTCTGGAGGTGGGGTTTGGATGTGAGATGCGTCTCCCTGGCAAGAGGATGACGGAGGAGAGGCAGGGAGGGGAGCAGGCTGCCCTGTCAGTTGCCCTGCCTGGTTGTTTTTTTAATTATTTTTTAATTATGTATTATTATTATTTATGTATTATTATTTATTGTTATTTACTTTATACACGAAACTCAGGCAATTCAACATTTAAAAATGCATCACAAATATAATTGGCGCTGATGGTTGATACGGGTTGCTGCCAGCATCCTAGGTATCAACGTTGTTGTTGTTGTTGTTGTTGTTTAGTCCTTGGTGAGATTCACAGCCTTTGGGGCTGGTTGGTAGCTCAACAACTCACAAATATCATGGACTGATGATATCATTATTGTTATTTATTACACTCATTTTTTATCCTACCTTTATGACTTTGTAAGCCATTCAGGGCAGGGGGCAATACTTTCATTCTGAGTTGGGGGCTATAAAAGGGACTCTTGTAGCTCAGGGTTGAAATGAGGGGATCCTTGGTGCCCTCTGAGCTCGGCTGTTTCCTTGCAAATCTTTCGTTACCCAACATCAGCAATGCTGAAGTGGGTTGTTTTGCAGACGTTTCATCACCAAACTAGGTAACCTCATCAACACCAGAAGGGAGTGGGGTGTGTGGAGAAAAGGAGGAGGATTGTGGCGTCCTTGATGCGCTCTGAGCTCGGCTGTTTCCTTGCAAATCTTTCGTTACCCAACATCAGCAATGCTGAAGTGGGTTGTTTTGCAGACGTTTCATCACCAAACTAGGTAACCTCATCAACACCAGAAGGGAGTGGGGTGTGTGGAGAAAAGGAGGAGGATTGTGGCGTCCTTGATGCGCTCTGAGCTCGGCTGTTTCCTTGCAAACTTCCCGTTACCCAACCTCGGCCATGCTTTTTTTTCCTGGGTGCCTTCTCAATTTGCAAACCTGCAAATTTTTTTTCCTTTCTTCCTCTTAAAACCGGGCGCTCTCTTCTCTCTTGCAGTTCGCTGATGAAATGGAGCCGGGGGCGACTTCTTTCCGCGTCGAATTCCCTGATTTCTGCAACACCGTCCTGCAGAAGCTCAACCAGCAGCGCCAACAAGGCCAGCTCTGCGATGTGTCCATCGTGGTCCAGGGTCATCTCTTCCGAGCCCACAAAGCCGTCCTGGCCGCCAGCTCCCCTTACTTTTGCGATCAGGTGCTCCTGAAGAACAGCCGGCGGATCGTCCTTCCCGACGTCATGAACCCCAGGGTCTTTGAGAATATCCTCCTCTCGACTTACACCGGCCGGCTCGTCATGCCCGCTCCGGAAATCGTGAGCTACTTGACGGCGGCTAGTTTCCTCCAGATGTGGCACGTGGTGGACAAATGCACGGAGGTGTTGGAAGGAAACCCTTCGGTCCTTTGCCAGAAGCTGAACCGGACCAGCGACCACCAGTCTCCCAGCAGTAGTAACTACAACGGCCTGGCGGAAAGCTTTGAGCTGGGTGCAGCGGGCCACTCGGATTTCCACAAAGCGCAAGAACTGAGGGACGGGGAAAATGAAGAGGAGAGCTCCAAGGATGAGCTGTTGTCCCAACTGACCGAGCACGAGTACCTGCCTAGCAATTCCTCGACGGAACACGACCGCTTGAGCACCGGGATGACTAGCCAGGATGGAGAAGAAGGCGTGAGCGACAGTACGGATTACCAGTACGCCCGGCCTCATTACAGCAAGCCCAGCATTATGTCTCACAAACGGTGGATCCACGTCAAAACGGAAAGATTTGTCCAAGACTGTGAAGGAGTGGAGATGCACGGTGCCTACGATGAGCACCAGGTCTCCGAGTCAGTGAGCGCCGCCCAGCGAGACCACCCTGTCGAGACCAGCATCGTGGAAGATCTCCGGGTCAACGACAGGAAGGTGGAAGTGGAGTTTGGAAACCCGGCCAATGAAGGAAGCTACGACGAGCAAGTGGACTTCTACGGCTCTTCCATGGAAGAGTTTTCCGGGGAAAAGAATGACGGGATGCTAAGCCTCCAGAGACCGGAGGGTTCGGGTTATGGGGAAAGCTTAGATCTTCCCTCGGGGATCAAGGACGAAAACGCCCTCGCCGGCTTTTCGACCACCGACAAACTTTACCCTTGCCAGTGTGGCAAGAGCTTTACCCACAAGAGCCAGAGGGACCGTCACATGGGCATGCACCTCGGGCTGCGGCCGTACGGCTGCGGGGTGTGCGGGAAGAAATTCAAAATGAAGCACCACTTGGTGGGCCACATGAAAATCCACACCGGCATCAAGCCGTACGAGTGCAACATTTGCGGGAAACGGTTCATGTGGAGGGACAGCTTTCACCGGCATGTCACCTCCTGCACCAAATCTTACCAGGCCTGCAAAATGGAACAGAATGCTGCTAAAATGAACTAGAAGCGGGGGGGGGGGGGAAACGGTTTCATCGGATGAGCGATTGTGGCCTTGATCCGAACACGGCTTATTTGGACCAAGCGGGACAGCCGTGTCTCCCTCATGCTGCTTTCGAGGTGGTGGGTTCCAAATAAACTCTGGGGCCAGCCCCAGTACCCTCTCTTAAGGCGTCCCTGCCCTGAGGCTGCAAACAGACCAGCAAGTTGGCATCGTGGTACTTTTTAACCTACTTATAATGACTGCTGTTTCATCCGTGCTTCTTCCTTTGAATTCATCTCAACGGAATGCGGCTCCACATTTTAAGGGTTCAGCGGGGAACGTAGGTGAGATGGAGCTCCCGGCGAGGTGGCGGTTTCCTTTGGTGGCGCTCCCCGGTTAGCGGCCCTTGAGTTTAAGCTAGTCATGTAGAGGTGTGGGCGCTTGTTTGCTGAGAACCAACGGGTGAGTGAGTGGCTTTATTTTTCTCCCAAACCACATTGCTAAATAATTTTCAAGTGCGAGACTTATTATTATCATCATCATCATCATCATCAAATTATTATTATTATCATCATCATCAAATTTATTTGCTGCCCATCTGGCGGTTCGAGGCGACTCTGAGCCAGAGGAAGAAGTTCTGTCCAACTTCTCCGTTTCAAGAGCTGTCCAATTTCTGAGTTGCATTGACTGGCGGCCCTCGTTTGTCTTGGCAAGCAGCACCTGTTTGTTTGTTTTTATGTGATATGTGGCGATCAACACTTTAAAACCTCACTTTCTCGCCCTTCCCTCGTGCCTCATGCCATAGTCAATCAAACCACCCTCTTCTTTTGATTGGGTATTTATGTCTGTTCCCCCAGCGGTGCCCCTCCCTTAGCGCAGATGCCGGTTTTCTATATTTTTAATACTCTGCTCCAAAACCAGAGGGTTTTGGAAGTGGGCTTGCAGATGTGTTTGTAGTAGCCTCTGTATTAACTCAGCTCTGTTAGCAGCCAGGCTACGAAACCTGTTTAAAACTCCACTGCTCAGAAAATAAATGGCATCCTTAAAGCTATGCCCATATTCGGGGTGTTTCTAAATCGGGTGCTTCTCCTCCACAGTGGGTGCGTGTTTGTTTGTTTTTTAAGCTGCAGATTAATTTCGCCCATCCAGAAAGGGTTCCACATCCTTAATAAAGAACCGAGGTTCTTTCTCATCCCCACTCGTCCTTCAGGAGGGAGGCAGGTTAAATGGCCAACACATTTGTGTCCCTTCTCATCTATGCCTTCCCTTGGCAGAATCCCTGTCCTGGGGTCTTAATCCAAGTTTCCACCTGTAAACCTTGGAGGACATAAAAGGGGGATTTGCGCTCCTTGTTTAACCTGTCCGAGTCCCTTTGGGGAGAGGGGGCGGTATAAAAATCGGGGGAAAAAAAAAACCTTTTAAGATGGGGTGGGAGGACTTCAACTCCCAGGATTCCTGTCGGCTGGGGAATGCTGGGAGTTGAACTCCACTCATGTTAGAATGCAAACTAACATCACGGACCTGGTGTTCACCATCATGGACCTAGGTAGATTCGCACACAAAAATGGCAAGCATTTTTGAGGTGGGCATCCCCTTTTCTTGGATTGCTGAAATTCTCTTTTCAGCTGATGTCTTAAGATACGAGGCTTTGACTTGGTCTAAGGATAGCGCTGCAACCTAAGCGTCTCCCTTAATTAAATATGCCCCCCCCTCCCTGTGTTAAATACGTTAAAACCTACCAAGTGTCGAGGTCCCTTCGTCTTTCCTTCCCTCTCCCCGTGGATAACCTTTCGATGTCTCCACTAAGGCACTTCTTCAGCTGACCACAAGCACTTGCGAAGGGCCCACACCAAGTGTCCACCACGGATTCAGCCCACACCTTTTGCTAAAAATGGCTGCCACTTGAACCCCCTGGCAAACGCGTTAACTCCGCAGGGATCTTTTTTGCCAACACTGTAACTTGCTAATGTACAGAAGCACTTTGTATTTAAAGCAAAACAAAAAAAGCAAAAAAGTATAATATTTTTTAGAACGTGTATATATAGATAGATATATAGATAGATATATATTCATATTCCCTCTGGTTTAATTTCTAATTCATGTCGTTCGGTCTGGTTTTTCTCGTTTGAAATTTTATAAGGATGAGAAGTTTTTTGTTTACATAACGGTGGGGTTTGGGGCTTGTTTGTTTTTTGGAGGAGGGGGGAAGGAAAAGTAAGATCCTAAGGATCTGGTTTTTTAAATTTTGTTTCCAAAATCTAACTGAAGCAAAAAAAAAAAAAAATGTCACTGCCTAAGAATGTCCTGGGAAGCCTTTTCTCTAATCTCCCAAAATCTCCACAAATCTCCAGATAGATAGATAGATAGATAGATAGATAGATAGATAGATAGATAGATAGATAGATAGATAGATAGATAGATAGATGATCGATAGAGAGAGAGAGAGAGAGAGAGAGAGAGAGAGAGAGAGAGAGAGAGAGAGAGAGAGAGAGAGAGAGAGAGAGAGATTAGGAAAAGTTAGCTCCTGCACAATTGGAAGACATCAAGACGGGTTAAAATGCCAGAGGTTTAATCCATGGGGGATATGATTTAATGTAGAAAAGGATTGTGTAATGCTTCTCTTGGCCCGAGGTTGACTGTGGGAACCAGACACAGTGGAAAAACTAGGATTCTGGAGGTGTAGGGAGAATGTCAACCATCTAAATCATGGTTGTCCCAAAGGTGATTTTTCAAAACTGGACTTCCTTGGGGGTGTCTCTCCCCCCCCCCTTGAAAATGTTTCACTTCTGATCCTAGAAGCTTCTTGGGTAAGAACTAAAGTTGCTTCTTGGATGAGACGTGGAATGTTTTCAGTGGGGGGGAACCCCGAGAAAGTCCAGTTGCCTTTTGAAAAACACCTTTGGCAAACGCTGGTGCACTTTTTAACATGTTGCTAACATGCCGTGTAGCTTGGGATAGGAACAGAAGACACGATTCTTCCTTGTTTTCAAAGGTGGAATAAAAGCTAAATAAATCATCGTCACCTGCCGGCAACAGTTCCAGGCAGAATTTATATGCAATTGATAGCCTTCTCCTCCTGCGATCCAGATGGCAGTTGCAATTAAGGAAAACTAGCCCTGAAAGGTATAGAAGTAAGTTATTTCCACTTAGGCTAGAGTTCTGTGCGCGGTAAGGGGAAGAGAGGATGCCCTCTCTTGTGCTGCGCTAAATTCCCTTTGCACAACTTTGTGAGTGACTTTTTGTCTTGCAACCAATCCAGAGAAGGGCATTTGTTACGTTTCAGCATCCTACGCAGGGGCCAATGTGGCTTTGTGTGATAATAGTACATTTAGTTTTGCTAACGCCACTAAATTTTCTCTTCCTTTGTACAAGGGAGGAAACGCCCCACAAATTTTACCTGGCCTTCGTTTTGGCAATCGTCGTTTTCTTTTCGGATATCTGCTGCTAAGCTGGGGGGTGGGGTGGTGGTGGTATCATTTTCCCCCTCCATTACTGGTGCAATTTGGATAGTAAATCCATACTTTGCTTTCCTGCTCATTTGCAAAAGCGAAACTGCTGGGTTTGGGAAATCTGTTCTTATTTCTTAATCCTTAAAGGATTTTAGAGGTATTAACCACAGGCCCACCCACCCCTAACCCAGCGGGTTTCACGAATCCGAGACTGTAAATACGATCTTGTAAAATTCACCATTGGCCTCTTTGTGTTTTTTTTTTTAAAGGCGTCTATGTTAAATGTGTTTTTTTGGGCAGATACTATTTCTAAATCTGAGAGTCTATTTTTTTTAAAAAAAGAAAGTTACTTGTTTTGTTTAGGATAGTGGAATACTAAAAAAAAAAACATCCAGAAAAGATTTGTGCTCTTTTTTTTTTTAAATTCAGCTATGGATGAGTAGAATTGAAGAGTTTAGCTGCTAAGCCCCAAGGGGGGAAAAAGAAAGTTGGAGGATTTAAATGTATATTAACATTTTTGATGCGTTGCTTTGACATGCTTCTCCTTTGCTTGAAACCTGCATTATAAGTTGGTTATTGCTGCTTCCCCCCCCCCTTTATATCTCCCCTTCTGATTTTCCTCCATATTTCTAGAATAAATGTGATTGGAGGACTTGTTTGGGTTTTTTTTTGCAAACAAGTAAACCTCCTCCCTTCCACTACAAACATTTCCCCTTTAAGCATTGTCACTTATAATATTTAGGACTGATCTGTGAACTGCTATGTATCACACAAAGGTGGGAGGTGTAATTCTGCTGTCCTTTATTGTGTACAGCGTGGTTTATGTGACATCCCTGTTTCTTTATTTTCTTCTTATAGAAGAGTCTGTTGCTCTTTTGTATAACATGTTTTAATAAATGTTATCGGTATTTTGCTACGCGTGTTTGTTTGCCCACCCAAAAAACGTGTGTGTGGGAACGAGTTGCTGATTTCTGAACAAATAGGAACCCGATTTAGAATAGAATAGAATAACAGAGTTGGAAGGGACCTTGGAGGTCTTCTAGTCCAACCCCCTGCTTAGACAGGAAACCCTACGCCACTTCAGACAAATGGTTAGCCAACATCTTAAAGACTTCCAGTGTTGGGGCATTCACAACTTCTGGCTCCTATTTAAATGGTTGTCCACTAGGACTCCAAGATCCCTCTCACAGTTACTACTATTGAGCAAGGTGCCACCTATACTGTACCCGTGCCTTTCGATTTTCTTGCCTAAATGTAGAACCGGACTCTTTTCTCCATTGAATTTCGTTTTGTTAGCTAGTGCCCCCAATGTTCTAGTCTGTCCAGATCCTTCTGTATCTTGAGCCTGTCTTCTGGAGTGTTGGCTATTCCTGCCAACTTGGTAATCCGGCTAAGAGTAGCCTACACCAAGGACGTCTCTACCTTGGACAGGGTGGCCAGTCTCTTTCTCTCTTCCAATATTTGAGGGGCTGCCCCAAAGAAGAGGGATTCAACCTGTTTTCCAAAGCACCTTAAGGCAGGATGAGAAATGATGGTTGGAAACCAAGCAAGGAGAGAACCAACCTAGGAGAAGCTTCCTAACAGTGAGAACAATTAGTCGGTGGAACTCCTTGCCTCCAGAAGTTGTGGCTGTTCCATCGTTGGAAGCTTTTAAGAAGAGGCTGGAGAGGCATTTGTCTGAAACGGTTTAGGGTCTCCTGCTTGGGTGGAGAGTTGGACTAAAAGACCTCCAAGGCCCCTTCCAACTGCGTTACCCTTTTACACCCTAAGAGAATGTGACGTCCATATAGTGTTGCTTCCCATTGAGAAATCAAAACCACTCACTCCAAAACCATCAAGAGGAACTCCACGCGTGGTTAGTGACCAAATGACAGGTGTGCAACTCCAGACACCCCGCCCCTCTTCGACGTGCGTTGTACACATCTCACACTTGTGCAAAAGGCCAGTGCTTCGGTCCCTTCTGAAAGTCGGTGGGAATCGCCCGACAGGAAGGAGCTAAAGGCCACTAACTTCACACCGACGGAAAGCTTCAGCAGGCTGCCACCTCTTAACGACCGGCGGTCAGTGGCACTCGGCTGAACCCGGGCCCATCGCAACAGACGTAATTGAATCACTCCTTTTCAACAAGAGTATCCGAATTCAGCCATTTATTTTCAGAAGGGGTAACCAAATCTCTCCCATCTCCGAGATGCTTGGCCCTGCCTACAGCTGTCATAACTGACTTTGGCCGGAGCGAATGTTTGCTTTCCAAACAAAACAGCCACACTTGGGCTTAAACATTTTAGCCTCTCTGCTAAATTCCCTTTAAATTCAATCCCCACGGAGAAAAGAAAAAAATCTTGGAGGTCTTCTAGTCCAACCCCCCAACGTAAATAGGAGTCAGCTGCCAAGCGTTTGAATTTTGATCACATGGTGACCAAGTAACTCTGAAAAACATTTCCTAAGTCACGTTTGAACGGACGCTAAACGAACTCTTTTTGGTGCAACTTTGAACAGGTCACTAAGCCAACCGTTATAAGTCAAGTGCCACCTGTATATAACAATAGTGAATGTTATTTATCCATACTTCTCGATTTGGAAGGAAGAAAAGTCTTTTATTTTTAAAGCCTGCGTGCCTCTTTTTTTTTCCCCACAAAAAGCAGATCTTTTTTTTATTATCCTACCCCAAAAGATAATAAAGAGTCCACACAGCACAGAGGTCGGCAAATGTAAACACCCTCTGCGTTACTCCGTTGTACCTTAATGTGCCAAGGCAAGATGACTTATGAGATTATTAAACCCACTCCACACACACATACACACACCAAATCTCTCCTGGGGGAATCCAAAGCCAGTGAGAGTTTATGATTCTAAGAACATGACGCTGGGCTGAATCAGTTCATAAACTTTAGATACCTCCCCAATGACCCGTCCCCAAAATAAAAAATCCCCTTCCAATTAACCCCCACAGCCCTAGCAGAGGGGAAAGGGGTCAGCAGAACGAAAAACATGATTTTTGCACCCACCAAAGTGAGGCCAGAAAAAGAGGCTCATTCCAGATGGTAAGCTGAGCCGCAGTGGTGAGAGAGCAGTACTGCAGGCTATTTCCGCTGCCTGCCGGCTGCCTGCAGTTTGATAGTTTGAATCTCACCAGGCTCAAGGTTGACTCAGCCTTCCGTCCTTCCGAGGTGGGTAAAAGGAGGACCCAGATTGTTGGGGGCAAGAGGCTGGCTTTGTAAACCGCTTAGAGAGGGCTGTAAAAGCACTGTGAAGCAGTATATAAGTCTACACATTGATCTGTGTAACCATTTTTTTTAAAGAAATGTATGGACCTATGCTTTGCCATGCTTGTTTCTGTGTCACTGAAGAAGGACAGAGCAGCTAGGATCCCGGATGACTGTGGGTCACTGCATTTGAGGACAGCAGCGTCCTCTCTTGATCCCTGGCCCCCATCCCAAAAATTCAGATTTATGCACGAACCGATGGGGTGTGAACCTAAAATGCCTCTTGTGCAGGTGGATTTGATACCAACATCCCCAGGAATGGAAACTGACCTTAATTGAAGCTAACCTTAATCCTCTCAATTATTATTTTATTTATATTACATTACATTACAATTAGACTGGACTAGAATAGAATAGAAATATGGAATAGAAATATGGAATAAATAGAATAGAATAGAATAGGAATATGGAATAGAATAGGAATATGGAATAGAATAGAATAGAAATATGGAATAGAAATGTGGAATAGAATAGAATAGAAATATGGAATAGAATAGAATAACAGAGTTGGAAGGGACCTTGAAGGTCTTCTAGTCCAACCCGCTGCCTAGGCAGGAAACCCTACACCACTTCAGACAAATGGCTATCCAACATCATCTAAAAACATCCAGTGTTGGGGCATTCACAACTTCTGGAGGCAAGTTGTTCCAACTGGTTAATTGTCCTCACTGTCAGAAAATTTATTCTTAGGTCTAAGTAGAGTAGAGTATACTACTAGTATACTATAATTATATAATTATATTTATTATTATATTAATTATATTATCACAACCACTTTAGGTTTAGGTTTAATGCAAAATGAGTTTAGACCTGCTGGGAGCAGGACACCGAAACGCCCACTAGGGGCGCAAGGGAATCGATGTGCGAGGCTGCCTCCACCTCTCCGCGCGCATGCGCCCTCTCTTTCGGCGTCCCGCGAGGCCTCGGCGCTTCCGTTTTTTTTCCACGCTCCCCCCCCGCCGTCCACCGCCTATGGCGCCCCGGAAGCGGAACCTGCGCGTCCGTCCTCCTCCCTCCCTGCCCACCCCAGCAGGAAGGGTTCGCTTCCGGGTGCCGCTGGCTGAGGGGGGAAAGCGGCGGCGGCGGCCGGGGGGAAAGCATTACTCGGGGCAGGGCCGAGCTCCCTCCGGCGGGCCCGCCATGTGAAGAGACCCCGACGCCCCTCAGGTGAGGCGGGGAGGGGAGGGCGGCTGCCGGGCGGCTTTGGGGGGCCCCTTTTCTTTCCGGCTCCTTCCTAGTCAGGCGCTCCCCCGTCCCTTCCCGTCCCCCGAGGGAGGTTTCCTTTTGTTTCCCTCCTTGCCTTCCTCGCTTTGTAAGGAACCCCGGGCAGGCAGTGTAGTGGCTGCCTCCCGCTCGCTCCCCCACAACAACAACCACCCTGCGAGGTGGGCTGGGCTGGGGTGGAAGGGAGGGGGAGACTGGCCCAAAGTTACCCAGTCGGCTTTAATACCTAAAGTGGGACTAGAACTCCCCGTCGCCTGGTGATTGGCCCAAAGTCACCTAGTTGGCTTTCCTGGCTAAGGTGGGACTAGAACTCACTGTCGCCTGGTGGCTGGCTAAGTCAACCGACTAGTTTTCATGCCTAAATCGGGACTAGAGCTCACCGCCGTCTGGTGATTGGCCCAAAGTCGCCTAGTTGGCTTTCCTGGCTAAGGTGGGACTAGAACTCGCTGTCGCCTGGTGGCTGGCTAAGTCAACCGACTAGTTTTCATGCCTAAATCGGGACTAGAGCTCACCGCTGCCTGGTGATTGGCCCAAAGTCACCTAGTTGGCTTTCCTGGCTAAGGTGGGACTAGAACTCACTGTCACCTGGTGGCTGGCTAAGTCAACCCACTAGTTTTCATGCCTAAATCGGGACTAGAGCTCACCGCCGTCTGGTGATTGGCCCAAAGTCGCCTAGTTGGCTTTCCTGGCTAAGGTGGGACTAGAACTCGCTGTCGCCTGGTGGCTGGCTAAGTCAACCGACTAGTTTTCATGCCTAAATCGGGACTAGAGCTCACCGCTGCCTGGTGATTGGCCCAAAGTCGCCTAGTTGGCTTTCCTGGCTAAGGTGGGACTAGAACTCGCTGTCGCCTGGTGATTGGCTAAGTCGACCGACTAGTTTTCAAGCGTAAGATAGGACTAGAAGTCACCATCGCCTGGTGATTGGGCCAAAGACTCGCAGGCGTCTTCTCCAGCACCAGAGTTCAAAGGCCTCCATTCTTTGGCGCTCAGCCTTCCTTATTGTCCAACCTTCACAGCCATCCATTGCAACTGGGAAAACCATCGCCTTGACTAGACGCACTTTTGATTGGCAGGGTGATGTCTCTGCTTTTTAATCTGTTGTCTAGATGTCTCAACTAATTGACTCCTTGGTGTGGGAGTAAGGTCCAAGCACTTATTTATAGACAGCTGTAGAGAAACTGAGGTGGTGATAAGGTACGTAAAGAAAACTGCGCAGGTAGCCCTCAACTTACCACTATAATTGAGCCCAAAATGTATGTGGCTAAGTGAGACATGTTAAGTGAGTTTGCCCCGTTTTGCGACCACATTTGTTAAGTGAATCACTGCAGTTCTTGGTGACGCAGTTGTGAAGTGAATCTGGCTTCCCCATTGACTTTGCTAGTCAGAAGATCACAAAAAGGGGGGAATTATCATCACCCCCGGACCCTGTGACCGTCATAAATATGAGTCGTTATTGTAAGTGTGAAAAACAATCATGTCCCTTTCTTTCAGTGCTCTTGTTGAGTTGGAGCAGTCGTTCTTTGTTGATGTTTTTATGTAAGAAAGTTTCAGTGTTGCTTTTTTCAGTTTATCAGTATGATTGAACTGAAAAAGCACATTGAATCTTTTCTTACATGAAAACATCAACACGGACCATGGGCAATCACGGATAAGCAACCTGGGCAGGTCTCCTTTTCATGCCTTAGCAGTAAAAAATAAAAGTCCTTTGTCATGTAAAGGGGATTCTTTCTTCACAACAATGGCTCACAAACACCATTTTAAGGCTCGGTTTATGGCATCTGCTTGCACTGACGTGTGTACCTGGAATACGTTCTCTCTTTTATAGGCCTTTCTTCAGAAATGGTATTTGCAGACTTGTAAAATATGTGGAAGTTTAAATAAAAGCAAGGTACATACGTTCAAGGTTCCTTTTATCTACTGTGAACATTGATTTTGCTCATATGGGCTCTGCAAAACTGAAACGGGCTGTTATGAAATCCTTCATCCACTCTAAAATTATAAAGCTTTTTTTTTTTTTTTTTTTTTTTTTTTTGCACATGCCTGTCCTTATTCTGTAATCTTTCCACCTTGCTGCTTAGTAAAGATATATTGAATACAATTGAAAAGTTATTGCTGATTAAAATTCCGGGAAATTACAGTGAAAGACAGCTTGGAGTTCTCAGCTTGGAGAGGCTGCTAATGTATGCTTCTTTAAAAAGTGAGGTGGCCAGAATAAAAATGAGATCATCTTTTAAAAAAAAATCTCACGATTCAGATAGATGAGGCTGCACCCGCATTGGAAGAGGAGAGAATAAATTAAATTCCATCCCAATTAGTAAGTTTGCTGTCACCAATGGCTCGGCAAGATAAATTATTGCCAATTTTTCCTCTGATTTATCTCTGCGACATTCGATCCTAGGTGGAGGCAGATGTAGGGTCTCCTGCTTCGGCAGGGGGTTGGACTAGATGACCTGCAAGGTCCCTCCCAACTCTATTAATCTGTTACCTTTGTTAGTCTTCTGGAAGGGTTGGGGGGAAAGTGCGGCAAAGAGTTTGACGTAGGTTGTTTTTCTGTCTACTAAGATGGTTCAAAGGGTTGAGAAATTGTGTTTTTTTAGAGTCACGGGAAGGAAGGAAATTGCAAGATTGTTTGTCATCTTAAATGTTGTGTGACCTGCTAGGGTACATCAGCAGTTCTTGGGGTCAGCTGTCCATACCGCCTTCTTTCAGACAATGTACTTCCATTCCATGCTGGAAGCGGCTGCTAGATTGATGGCAGATTCCACCCCCTCCTTGTTCTCTGCTCTCTTATCTTTCTTTTTCAGTCATCAGATCTCCTTGTGTTATTTTTCATTGTTCATTTTATTGTTCTGTTGTCTTCTGTTCTGAGCGGCAGGGTGGCCTACAAGTAACTTTCACTCGAGAGGCTCGGAGTTCAATTCTAGCAGCGACAGTTGCTTCTCTTATCAGGGCGCAGAGAGAAAATATCTGCTGCGAACTCTGCATAGGCTTCAGGAAGGACATCAAGCCAGTAAACGCTCAGCCTGATTATGCAGATTGCAAGGTCGTAAAAAGATGCATGTCTGTAAAGGTTCCCCTCTCATATATGTGCTAGTCGTTCCCGACTCTAGGAGGCAGTGCTCATCTCCCGTTTCAAAGCCAAAGAGCCTGCGCTGTCCAAAGACGTCTCCGTGGTCATGTGGCCAGCATGACTAAACCCTAAAGGTGCACAGAACACTGTTCCCTTCCCACTAAAGGTGGTTCCTATTTTTCTACTTGCATTTTTGACTTGCTTTCGAACTGCTAGTTGGCAGAAGCTGGGACAAGTAATGGGAACTCACTCCATTATGCTACGCTAGGGATTCGAACCGCCAACCTTTCTGATCGACAAGCACAGCCACTGAGCCACCGCATCCGACATATATGTGTGTGTATATGTATGTATGTATGTATGTATGTATGATGTGTGCGCGTGTATTCTGTTTATAATCTTTTTATTTCTTCATTTTTACTGTTGTAAGCCACTTAGAGTAATTCCGCGGCGAGATAGGCAGCAAATAAATGTAACAAATACATTAGTTCCTCTGTTTTATGCACTCTTAGTACAGCCAGCACAACTTCTATTGGGTTTATTAATTCCCAGTCATTGAAGAAGACACTCAATGTGCTAATTTGAAGACGTGTGAATCGATGTTCCAGGAGATTGCGGTATCAAGCTGCAGTCCCTCCCACAATCAAGCAACTCCGTGTTAGGGGAATTAATTCTCTCCCACTTCGCGCCGCTTCAAACGTGCCGTGTCTCATGAATATAATTTGCTCTTTTGAATCCCGGATAAAACTTGCCACCTCTTGGTATTTTTATTCTCATCAACTTGCAGATCATATGCGGCGCCAAGTTAAACATCGCATCCCTTGCCCCAAACGGCTGGTGGGTGGGTGGAGGGTTTCTTTATCTTTCACCTCCCGCTCCCTCCAATGCCATGCATTTTCAATTCCGATTGCGTGAACGCTCCTTTTTGTGTCCTTTTTTTTTTGCAGGTTACACCTTGGGCCAGGAGACATGGACAGCAGCAGCTTCATCCAGTTCGACGTTCCCGAGTACAGCAGCAGTGTCCTGAGCCAGCTGAATGAACTCCGCCTGCAGGGCAAGCTTTGCGACATCGTCGTGCACATCCAGGGCCAGCCCTTCCGAGCTCACAAAGCTGTCCTCGCCGCCAGCTCTCCCTACTTCCGCGACCATTCGGCGTTGAACACCATGAGCGGCTTGTCAATCTCCGTCATTAAAAACCCTGGCGTCTTCGAGCAGCTGCTTTCTTTTTGCTACACTGGAAGGATGTCTCTGCAGCTGAAGGACGTGGTCAGCTTCCTCACCGCAGCCAGCTTCCTCCAGATGCAATGCGTCATCGACAAGTGCACCCAGATCCTGGAAAGCATCCATTCAAAAATCACCGTCGGGGAAGTCGACTCGGTGACGATCGGCGGCGAAGACCCCCTGGAGAACCACAACGGCCTGAAGGAGAGCGGCTACTTCGCCAACCCCATTGAGATTTCCCCTCCTCCCTACTGCGCTCAGGGCCGCCCGCCGGCTTCAGGGAACGATCTCCGAATGGAAACGACGCCTGCCAACGCTCTCCACGGCCGCCTGCAAGAAGAAGGCCACTCGGACCGGGGTAGCAGCGGTAGCGTTTCGGAGTACGAGATTCAAGTCGAAGGAGACCCCGAGCAAGCGGAGCTGATCATTCGAGAGAGCCAGGCTGCTGAGGTGAAAGTCAAAATGGAAAAAAACGACCGGCCCAGCTGCTCGGATAGCTCTTCGCTTGGCGACGACGGATACCACACGGAAATGGTGGACGGAGAACAAGTGGTGGCCGTTAATGTCGGATCCTACGGCTCCGTCTTGCAAAATGCTTTTTCCTATTCCCAGGGAGCCTCGCAGTCAGCTAACGTCTCCGAATCCTTCGGCAGCCTGAGGAGCTCCGGCAGTTCGAGGTCCATGCTCGGCTCTTACCGAGGCCGTGGGCGCCAAAAGCGGGTCTCCGCCAGCCACTTGCACAGCGACGTTTCCAGCCTTGTGTCAGGAGCTGACGCCGAGCCTTCCGCCCATCCGGCGGGCTATGAGAGCGGCCCGCGGGAGAGGAATTCCAGAGGCCACTGGTACGCCTACAGCGAACGGCTGATCTGCATCTACTGCGGCAAGTCCTTCAACCAGAAGGGCAGCCTCGATCGGCACATGAGGCTGCACATGGGCATCACGCCCTTCGTGTGCAAGTACTGCGGGAAGAAGTACACCCGCAAGGATCAGCTCGAGTACCACATCCGCGGCCACACCGACGACAAGCCCTTCCGCTGCGAAGTCTGCGGGAAGTGTTTCCCTTTCCAAGGGACCTTGAACCAGCATTTACGGAAGAATCATCCCGGCGTGGCCGAAATCCGAAGCCGGGTGGAATCGCCCGAAAGAACAGAAGTCTATATGGAACAGAGGGACGACGATGCTTCCGCCCCGGAGACTCTAGATTATACCATGGACGTGCACACCCCCGATTAAAAACACCCGAGGCTGTTCCTCTCGCCACGCAGCTGGAGCAAAGCACATGTTCCTTCTTCGTTTCTTCGATCGGTTTCACGAGAATTATAATTGCGATATTTTCCCCCCCCTCCCTAAATTTTAGCCGTTCTCGCGGGCGTGGTTCCAAACCGAAAAGCTGCTTGTTTTGTTTGCAAGGAAGCTGGCTGAGTTCTACTCCCCATAAACCATCCAGGGAAATGATCTGCTCGCCGAAGATGGGACGGGCTTTGTTCGATGTGATGACAACGGGGGATAGTGCAGGCTGGTTCACCAACTCCACACCTCACCCCGTTGCGTTGCGGGGAGCCGGCGAGCAGGCAGACATCCTTAGATGTGAGTCTCGTTGCAGTCAATAGGACTTAATTTCAATTTGATCGAAGTGGCATAGCTCGAAAGCTATAAATATGCCTCCCAGCTGTGCTCGTTTTATTTTGTCGTATGACAACAGTGGGTTCAAGAAGGGGTTTTTTTGTTTGTTTGTTTCTTTTCTTTGTGGAATAACTATTTCGATAGCTTTGAATTTTATATAATATATATACATACATACATTGTATTTGTACTGATAAATAAATAAAGGGAGACTAGTATAGATCTATTTCGAGCTAATTAGCTCTCATCAGCTAGCCATACCCTTACTGGGATTTGAATTAGGCATACCAGGGGTTGTAACACACATACATACATACATAAATAATTTGTTTTCGTAGATTTTGTTTTCGTATATATATTCGAATATATAACGAATATATATTCGTTTCATATATATATATATACACGCATACATACATACACACACACACACACACACACACACTTACACAAGGTTTTGGGTTTTTTTTTCCCCTCTTCTGGTTGGTGAGGGGTGAATGTAGAATATCTTAAATACATTTTTAAAAGAACCCTGTTGATAAGGCTTTCAAATTTATAAGCCTGGATTTTGTTCAAGAAACATTGTTCTTGGTTGGTTGCTTGGTTGGTTTTTCCCTTTGTGCAAATAGGAGGCCCAGAAGCAAGCAAAGTGCAACTTTTTTTTTTACCGTAACTTTGCTCCATAACGTATAAAAACCAAATGCCATAAATGTATTAATTTGGGGCTTTTTTTTTTTTTGTCTAGAATCCAAACTGAGCAACTTTGGTGCTGACCTCCCCTCTTTTTTATAGGAACAAACCATGTATTGTTATAGTAGGCAACGCAGAATATAGGATTGTGGTTTTAACTATTTTTTACTCTGCTCAGAATCTACCTTTATTTTGTACTGTAAAAAAGGCAGACCAGGTTAAATCATGTTTTACATTAATCGCTCTGGATAGTTAACGGTCAGCTTAACAGTGGATTTAAAAAAAAAAGGATGTTGTATTTGAATCTACAATATTTCAGTGCAGTATTTGTAATGGACCTCTTCGGGTACACTTTACCTTCATACTCTACGTGTTTTCAAATGAAACGGTTGATTTTTTAAAGAACTTTTTTTGTAATGATATTATATGGGAAACGATGAGCAATATATCATATTGTATTAGAGAGGCTTCTTTTAGCTTCTCCATAACAGTGGCTAAATCAGTATTTTTCACAGAGAGCCAATAACAAGTATCCTCTTTTCTCTGCTTTTCAGGCGTGCGATAACTTTCAAAAGTGGTGCTAACTTCTTCGCCTCCTTACTACAGCGTTAGAAAATGTGAAACTTAAAACCGGTAGTTAAAAAAAAACAAACAACTTTTTACCTTTCCGCTTAGATTTTGCTTTCCCGAAACAGACCTCAAAGAGTATAAGCTGGCAAACTTGACTGTATTAAAGGGCAGGGGGGGGGGGGAATTCTACGCAGCGGGAAAAATGACAGATTTTGTTCAAGCACGTCGCTTTGACGTTTGGTGGAATGGGCTGCTTTTTGATCGGTGTCCTTGCTTTTACGGGAAACGTGAGTGTCCCAAATTACCCTCCTTGCTGGGTTTATTAGTGGCTGTTTCGATTTCTGATACGGAGGTGTGGACAGGAGAGTTAATCAGGTGGAGCAGAATAAGATTGGTGGTGCTTCGTTTGAAGGGTGCTCAGGACTCAGAGCTTCTCAGTCATCCAGAACATGGTTGCCCCAAAGGTGCTTTTCCAAGAGGCCAGTGGACACTCTGGTTTTTCAGAAACTCCAGTGGCCTCTTGGAAAAAGTATCCGTGGGACGCTTGAGTTTTCTCTTTCTACGTGCCTCTAACCCTTGGCAGCTTAACCATGCTATTCCTAGTTAAACGAAACGATGGTTTCTCCAATCACCTTAATATATGCTTCTTCGACAGGGGGGGGGGGCAGGCAGATGTCCTGCCTGTGCACCTCTCTGCCAAATCTACAAGGACGCATGACCACTGGGTTTTTTAAGGGTTTTTATATCATGGCGTGTGCTGGCGTTTCGATCTGAGCCTTCGCTTTTAATTCCAGGGTGATTCCTTAAAGCTTCTTCACAACTGTGAAATGTATTTATTTTTTATTTTTTTGAAGGCCTCCTGGCTTTGAGGGTCCGTGTTCCGCCGTCGGGATTCGCGACCCGCCAAAAGAGATACGTGAATATCTACCGTGGTTTTTTTAAACACTGAAAGCAGAGCCGGGCTAAATGCGGAGGAAAGCTAAGGCAGAAAATTCCTTTTCAAAGGGGGTCCAGGCGACATCTACAATCTTGCAATCTTTTTTTTTTTTTTTCTTCCTGAATTGCGGGTTAAAAAAAACCAGCTTGGTTCCGCAGGGGTCGTGAAGATGACAGCTTGGCTATATATATATATACACACACTTAAGGAAAGCAGAGAATAGATCTTTGCAGTGTTTTAGAGAGAAATGTGTCATTACAGCAGTGTAAAAACATCTGAAGGACATCATGTCCACTCCGTGAATGGACTTAAACTAATGTAGATAAAGGTAAAGGTTCCCCTCGCACATGTGTGCCAGTCGTTCCCGATTCTAGGGGGCGCTGCTCATCTCCGTTTCAAAGCCGAAGAGCCAGCGCTGTCTGAAGACGTCTCCGTGGTCATGTGGCTGGCATGACTCAACTCCCAAAGGCACACGGAATGCTGTTCCCTTCCCACCAAAGGTGGTTCCTATTTTTCTACTTGCATTTGTTACGTGCTTTCAAATTGCTAGGCTGGCAGAAGCTGGGACAAGTCACGGGAGCTCACTCCATTAGGCGGCGCTAGGGATTCATAAATAGGAGCCAGCTGCCAAGGCATCTGAATTTTGACCATAGGGGTGCTCCAACTGTCGTAACCGTGAGAAACAGTCGTACGTCGCCTTTTTTCAGCACCAGTCACTAAGCAAACTGTTGTAAGTCGAAGCTGCAGTGTACAATGGTGGCAGGATACACTTGCCCACCGAGCAGTTGGAAAGCATGTGAGTCGATAAATAGGTACCGCTTCGGAGGGAAGGTCTCAGCGTTCTGTGCGCCAGTGGCATGCAGCCACGCCAGCCACACATGTCCACGGAAAATGTCTTCGGACAGCATTGGCTTCCTCGGCCCCCAAACAGCGATGAGCACCGCACCTTAAACTCGGGCACGACTGGACAGGGAAATCTCTACCGTTATCTTCTCAGGAGGAGAAAGATTACAGGTTTCTGGCAAGGTGGAATTGGCACCAGTGGGAGAGAGAGAGAGAAAAAAAGCAATTTTTCACCCTTCCATAGGACAACTTCAGCCAGGGCATAGGTGTCCATTCGGGCATCCTCTTAACGCTTCTTAAGCCGTAAGCTACCTTTGCGCCCAAGGAACGAAACCGGTTTTTAAAAATTGCTTTGCCAAGGTTTTCTTAAACAAAAGTCCAGCTGTGTAAATTAATCCCGACCTTTTACTCTGCTGCCGTGCCTTTTCAGTCAGTTGGCTTTAGTCCATAATAGTCGGGATTGAGGTGGGGGGGGGGGAAGAGGACGGTTAATTTTCTGTTCAGCGATCTTAGCCCCCTCTCTCTTTATATGCTTCCCAAAGCATATAAAATACCGTTGGTTTATTTATTTTTTAAGCTGTAAACTTGAGCTGGTTTGAGTTTACCAAAGAGTGATGTATCCAAAACCTTGTTTTTAAAAACTTATGCAGATTTCGTAACCGGGGCATAGTTAGTGTTAACCCGCCTAAGCGTTCGTCCATCTAATGACAGCCTTCTTTTAAAAGGGGGGTGTCTTTTTTTTTTTTAAAGTCCTCCGTAGGTTTCCCTGTGTTGACAGGTTGTTTTCCTCTTTCAACTGCCTGCTAGGGTTCAAAATGATCAAGCCATAATATAGTACTGTATAAATCAAGAGAGCTTCGTAGGAGACGGCAGCTGTCGGAAGACGACACGTATAAAGTTAAACCAACAGTATTTTCCAACAGTTTCAGTCAGATTTAAAAGCAGGGCAGGACACAGATGTAGAAAATGAATTTTTGCCCCAGTTCTGCCGCTTCTGTATTGGGAGGCAAAGACCAAATGAACGCAGGGAAGAAAAATATCTAGAAATTTGACCATATCGACTAATGAATTCCTCACTCCTGTAGGTAACATTGTCCATATTCCCTTTCCCCATTCCTTATGCCAGTTTGGCTGTTTTAAGATGCCTGGACTTCAACTCCCAGAATTCCCCAGCCAGCGTGACTTCTGGGAGTTGAAGTCCGGGCACCTTGAAATGGTCACCGTTGAGAAAAAACTGCCCTTAGAGTCTTTCAGAAGCTGGTCCGATGTTGCTGCATTCAGGTTGACTCTCTTAAGAGATGGTGGCTGCCATTTTAACTGGCCACTCTACCCTAGTTGAGGATTTCGAGTCCTGGAATTTCCAGCTGCTGAAAAGTTTAGACCCGTGATGGCAAACCTATGGCACGCGTGCCAGAGGTGGCATGGAAAGCCCTCTCCTTGGGCACACACACCATTGCCAGCTGCTCTTCTGATTTCTGGCGCACATATGCACGCTGGCCAGCTGGTTTTTGCGAGCAACGGAGCGCCGGAAAATAACTTGAGAATGGCCCAAAAACCGGCCATTTTTTGCCCCTTTTTCAGGCCATTTTTTTGACCGCTAAATGGCCTGAAAACGGCCCCCAAAACAGTCAGCAGCCAGTTGGTCTTTGGGTTTTTGGCACTCCCGATGTGCGCACATGTTCCAGTTGGGGCACTCTGTGCCAAAAAGATTCGCCATCACTGGTTTAGGCGAACGCTTCTACTGATAGAATATTTGTAGCTCAGGGTTGAGCTGTGTGAGTCTTTAGTGCTCTCTGAGCTTAGGTGTTTCCTTGCAGACGTCTCACGACCCAGCTAGCTAACCTCATCAGTGCCAGAAGGGGTGAACTATTCTGCACAAAGTCTCAGCAGCAAAATAAGCGGTCTGTTGAGCTTTCCAGATAACCGGGGAGTGGCCTTCGCACAAAAGGCAGAATGCATTGCGTGAAGCGTTCCTTATGCGTCTTCCTTAGATTTTGCTCCGCTCTTTCCGCTGGAATGTTGCAAGGTGAACAAACCGCAGGCCTCAAACGTAACCACAACCCCTAAATTGTGCCTTTTTGCACCGTGTTTCCATTATCAACGGGGGTACACCTTTGAAGCTCAGACCTTATCCTCACCTTGGTGCAAAGCAGGCACTGAGCCAGTTGTACTGCTGACTTTTCACAATGTTAAATTCACCCAGAGTTGCAAATTCATTTCATTTATAGTAACCCGGGAATTAAGGAAAGTCAGCGAGAGAGCTATACGAATCTTTGGGTTAGATACGTGAAATCATAGAAAATTGGTTCATAATTGAGTCTCTTAATCTACCTTTCTTTTTTTTTTTAGCTACGTAGACAATGTGAAAAAAATAAAATAAAGAAACCGTGACAATGTCCTTTGTTTATGTGTTTTAACCTATTTACATACTGTGAAAACGAATTTTTATACTTTTGCTAATGTTTGTGGTTTTCAATAGCAACTGAATTTTTTTTTCTCCTAATCAGTTAACTCTTCCATATAGTTTCTATTGAGCTTGTAAATAAACTAAGGGGAGTGGGGGAGGGGAAAGCTTTGTAAATAAGTGGGTTTTTTTTTTTTAAAGCAACAGAACACCTCACCATTGGTTCTGTATTCAAGAATGAGTGCTTTTTAGTGACAGGAAGGATAGTTTTTAAAAGAATATTTGCCCTAAGAAAAGGAGTTTTAGGGAATTGCAATAGTCTTTAACCTTTCATATGCCCTGTTTCCCTGAAAACAAGACCTCCCCGGATAATAAGCCCAATCGGGCTTTTAAGTGCATGGGCTAAAATAAGCAATAAGCTCACCCCGAAAATATTTAAACACATGCGCAGCTGGTTCCCACCATTTCCCGTGGGAGGTTGGCAAGAATGTGCCAGAAATAAGAGACAGAACTTCTGCCCCCCTCTGGATCTGCTGATTTGCGGGGCGCAGGGTGAGATCAAGGGGCCTTAAGACCTCCCCAAAAGTAGGACCAAATGCTTATTTCAGGGGTCAAAAGAAAATAAGACCCTGTCTCATTTCCAGGGAAAGAAGGTATATATGTTTCACAGTAGAACTTAACTTGGAAGTCCTGGCTGAAAGTGAGATCAGGTTGAGCACACCTAATCTCCCCAAACCACAGTTCATCCTGGACCTTCTCCTCTGCTCCATTGCCAAGAATGGAGAAAGAACCAAGCCAGTCATACCAGGTATTGCCCAAGTGCTCAGATGTTGGGTGTACAATTCCCATCGTCCCCACCAAGCGTGTACTTGATTTGGCTGGGAAGCAGGGGTATCGAAGTCCAACGTAAGGTTGGAGAAGTTCTCTTTCAACATAACATAACATTGAAGAAGATAACATTGAAATGTTATTAAGGGTGAGGTGAAAGATTTTTATCTCGGGCTTCTCTTGGTATGCACGGCGTTTCAGCCTGAACTGATTTTTCTTTCCTTCAAGCCATCTTACAAATTCGCAGGATAAATGGACTTTTCCGTCGTCGTTAGGTAGAATTGTGTTATCTGAAGCAGTTGCTCTGAGCTATACCATGTAGGAAGACCGCAGGAATTATTATTATTATTTTTTAGATCAAGGGCTGGGGGGGGGGGGCTACGGGAAAGAGGATGTGTTTGAGCTTTATCTTTAGGCGGATATCTCTTCTTTGAAATATACGTTCAGTTTACTGTGACTTCTTTTGTCTCGTCGTTTTATCGGAAGGGGGTTTCACATTGAAGCCCCTTGCAAAAGGGACTCAAATATGCAACAACCTAATCTATTTTCTAAGGGGGGAATTCTACCCTGGAATGGTGCTTTTAAGACTGGTCAGGGTTATTTATTAAATTTTTTATATATTTTAAAAGTATTTGGGAATCGTGTAAATCCTTTATATAAATATAAATAAATATATAGAGATATATATCTATGAATCTTATATATTAGTTCATGAACTGTAAGGAGCGAAGCAGCTGGACCCAGGGTTCAGTGAAGTCATTCAGAATGTTCAGTCACGAAATCGCCCCGCGGGTCGTATCCAATGTCTTCGTACGAAAACGGAAATTATGCAAGTTTACACGGGCGCCTCCCCTGGAGGAGATATGCCGTACAGGGAGTCCTTGACTTACGACCACAATTGGTACCATGGTCACGTCCAAACGAACGGTTGCGAGTCAAAGATTTACCCGTACTAGCTGATTGTTTCGAAGATGCGGGATATGGCAGCCTTGTTGGGTATCTTGTTGGTGTTTCAAAACGGTTCTGGAAGAAGCTAGTTCGAACGTTTTCAAACCATCCTCCTCCTCACATTGCCAGCGGTGCCAACCCCAGTGAATTTACACTGCTTTCTGCCTCTTTCCTGTCCTTTCCCCAGGCAGCAAGATGTCCTCTTTTGCTCACACCTGAGGGGCATGTTCTGGAACAGACCCTCAGGCTTCAGCTCCCCACCCACCCCCATTAAACACGAAGAGCATCCGCCAGTTTTTTTAGACTCAAGAGAGGTGACCAATCTTGGCAATCTTTAAAAACCGGCGGACTCCCAATTCCTGGAATTCTCCGGCCGGCAAGGTTGAATGCCCCCATGATCTAGAATAAGGGTGTCAAACTCGATTTCATTGAAGGCCGCCTCAGGGTTGCGTTGGGGGGGAGCGTGGCCGGAGGGGTGGGGGCTTGGCCAGTTTGACGTCACTCGAGCCAGGATGCCCTGTAGTGGCCCAAGCACTCTGCAGTGAAAACGGGCTCCCAAAATGCATTTCAGGCCACGACAGCTTCCCGCCAGCCTCTGCCAAGCACGTGCGGCTCTCCCGAGCTGTTCTCGTTGGTAGAGGCACCACGGGAAAATTCGTCACTGTTTCCAGGTCGGCTTCGTGGGGCCAGATCTAAGTACCCCACGCGCCGCGAGTTTGACACCCCTGGTATAGACTATGGCGCTGTATTTTCCAACCTCCTTCCTCCCTTGCCGTTTGCGTGAAGCAAGCTTTAAATCTTTTGCAGGCCGGATGAAGGGAGTCTTGGTTGAGTTATCCGATTACTTTGCAACTCGCCCCATCAGCTATGACCATGTCGCAACCTGATTTTCTCTGTTCTAGAACATGCCTCCTAACCATGTGTTAGAGGAGTCACACGTGGAAAGTCGAGATCTCTTTTGAACTTTGCAAAAAAAAAAAGATCACTTGTTTACACCTCTTTGATCCAGACAAGCAACTCCCAACAGATGTACATAATGTGGGCAAATTGGCCATGGCATTCTTAAGTAACTTTCTCTGAAGAGCTTTTGATGTCCTCATCAATATTTGAACGCTTTGAATGACTTACCTCAGTGTCAATATTTTGCAATATTAAACCGGTAACCTCACAAACTCCACACGCTTCATCGATAACGTGAAGTCAATGAAATGGATGCTCTTAAAGCAACTGAACTTGCCATTAAGGATTATTTTATAGCATGAGATATTTTAGAATATTTATTCAAATGATATTTTACTCTTATACTCAGATGGTTTTTTTGGGGGGGGGGTTGTTGTTGGGTTGTTGTTGTTTTTTGGTTGGTTGGTTGTTCTTCCTCTCCCCCCCCCCGCCCCTCATTTTGTGACATGAATATTTCAGTGCTGCTTTATTTTGTTCTAACTGATTTTTTGTTTTGTTTTGTTGGTTGGTTGGTCTGTTTCCTTGCTTGTAAATTGCCTTTTTATGGTATAAATAAAGTCGATGGGAATTGCCGTTTATAAATTAAAATGCTTCTGAAGCACAGACGATGTCTCCGAGTTTGGATTTATTTTTTCAAGAGATGCCATGTCGCTGGGCATCGGTCACCATGCCCTGCTTGGTTAAAATCACCCCGAGTTCATATTATCATGTCCCTCTATCTCTATCTAAACCACGATGTGATGGGAAAGAAAGGGATGACCATTACCTATTCACTAGCTATGATTGATGGAAGGCATTAAGTGTCCCTTCTGGCTGCTTCCAGAGACCACAGGTGTCCCCAGGTGTCCAAGGTACATCAGCTGTGAATGGCAATGTAAGATTTCATAAACCATAAAACATGTCCCTGAAAAGATCCGTCTCTTCCAATAATTGTAGATAGTCCTCAACTTACAACAATTTGTTTAGTGGCCATTCAAAGTGACGACGGCACTGAAAAAAGTTACTCAGGACGTTCTTCACACTTCACACGACCATTGTACCCTTGCTTTATGTTACGCTGTTTGTCTCCCATCTTATTCCAGGAATATGCTACATGCTACATCCCATTCACCGACAGGATCCTCCGATGCGTAGACGTAACTCTGAGCTCTTCCAGAGCAAAGCTGCTAAACCTCTCAAAATCAATGCAATTGCATATGTCCTTCAAAACCTTCATTTATTATCTTGCCACATTGGGGGAAAAAAACAGTTGTTTCTATAGAAAGAGATGGAGAAAGGGCAGGAGGAGGAAGAGGAAGAGGGGAGAAGAGAGGGAAGGGGAGGGAAAGAAGGAAGAGGAAAGGAGGGAAGGGATAGAAAGAAATGGAGAGAGGGCAGGAGGGGGAAGAGGAAGAGGGGAGTAGGGGAGAGGCAAGGGACTTTCCCCCCACACTTAATGACTGGCTGCACCATCCTCATGGCCACACCATCCAAATTCGGAGGTTGGGCAAGCTGTTCACATTTAGGATAGTGGCGGCGTCCCCTTTTGCGACCTTCGGACAAGGAAAGCTTGGAGGGATATTTTTGGTGAGGATATTTTTTTCCTTAGACGTCTGGGACCTCTGGGACATTTCGGCTGTCTGTGGGATCCCTAAGAGTCACTTTCCGCACCAAGGTTCAAAGGTGCCCTTCCTCTGCCCTTTGCAGAGTCTGCGTTTTCTGGCACTCCCTGGGACTCTCTGCCTGTCCTCTGCAGGTCTTCCAGCAACTGTGTAGCTAGTCGACCTTCTCCAGAAGGATCTGTGCCCAACTTGGTCTTCTACCCCATCACCACCGTAACTGAGTTCACTGAGCCTGTTGCTGGTTGCCTCCTTCCTTCCTTGCCCTCCTTCCTCCCTCGTATCTCTCCTTCCTTCCTCTTATCTCTTCTTCCTTCCTACCTCCGTTCCTCTCCATCTCTCCTTCCTTCCTCTTATCTCTCCTTCCTTCCACATATCTCTCCTTCATTCCTCCCTCCCTCTCCATCTCTCCCTCCTTCCTCGTATCTCTCCTTTCCTTTCCTCTCCATCTCTCCTTTCCTCTCCTTCCTTTCCTCTCCTTCCCAACAGTGCCTTCTCCAGAAACCCAGGGCTTTGCGCCCATCGGGTCCACGGGCGACGTTCCATCAAGTCCACCCTGAACGACCCAACTTCTCCACAGGACCCATCCCTTCCCAGGGCTGATCCCTTCCCCTCTTCCCCGGGGGGAAACCCCCCCCCCCGGGAATCCAGCCCTCCTTGCAATGCGGCGGGTGTGTGCGTGCGCGTGTCAGCGCGCGTGCAAAACCCCTTAGCAGCTGCGCAATCCACCCCACAAGCCAAGCTGACCCTGCTATAAGCAGCCGTGCAAAAAAAGAAGAAGAAAAGAAGACTCGCTGTTGCCAATTTGCACGACTGCCCTTCCTCCCTCCGGGCCCCCTCCCTCCGCGCCAACGGCCGCTGCCGGCTGTTCCATTCCAACCGCTCCACCCCCCCCCCCGCAAGGTTTTCCTCTTGCGCATTCGGAGCTCGCTTGCCTCCGCCCGCCCCCCGCGTCCGCCCATTGGTCGCCGGTGCCCGAGCCCGCGCGGGGACTGGGGCGGAGGTGCTGTCGCTCAAAAACGCCCAGCGTTCGCCGTGAGGTAGAAAGCCTCCTCGCCGCCGCCGCCGCCGCTTCTTTGCCCACCGCGGAGAACAGCACCGGCGTCCGCGGGCGGCCTTGTGCGGGGGCGGCGGCGGCGGCCACCAGTCCGTCCTTCCCGAGAGGGGACCGCGCAGGTGGGGGCGGACAGAAGGCGGCCTCCCTTCCCTCCGGCAGGTGAGCCAGCTTCCACCCTCCCTCCGGCCCCGCCCTTGGTTGACCATGTTAACCAGCTGAACGCCTGCAGTGGCTCCCTTAACGGCTGTGGCAAGCAAGGTCGGAAGATGGGACGGAACTCCCTGTACCCATGCCTCCCTTAGCTACAGAAATGTTACCCTCAATTGTGGTCGTAAGTCAAGGAACAGCTCTATGGCTGAGGAGGATTTGGGGCCTGTCAATTTCACCTGTGGCCTATCTTCTTTTTTAAAAAAATTACATTTATGACTCTCATAGCCATCTATTTCCTACAAGTGACTTTGTAAGTAGGCTTAGCAAGATAATCTAACAATTCCTCTCTGTACCTGTGTAATGGGACGTGGTGGCTTAGTGGCTAAGACGCTGAGCTTGTCGATCAGAAAGGTCGGCAGGTCAGCGGTTCGAATCCCAAGCGCCACGTAACGGAGTGAGCTTGTCCCAGCTTCTGCCAACCGAGCAGTTCGAAAGCAGGTAAAAAAATGCAAGTAGAAAAATAGGAACCACCTTTGGTGGGAAGGGAACAGCCTTCCTTGCGCCTTCGGCGTTGAGTCATGCCGGCCACATGACCACGGAGACGTCTTCGGACAGCGCTGGCTCTTCGGCTTTGAAACGGAGATGAGCACCACCCCCTAGAGTCGGGAACGACTAGCACATATGTGCGAGGGGAACCTTTTACCTGTGTTATGTTTGTAATGCAGACTTTCGGGATTTCTATTTAAAGCCTGGGTCGGTCTGGCATGTTGTCAGCTCCTTCTGGCATGACGGGCTACTGCAGAAAGTGTTGTGTTGTTTGGATTATATAAATTTACATATGTTTAGGATAACAGAGTTGGAAAGGACCTTGGAGGTCTTCTAGTCCACCCCCTGCTTAGGCAGGAAATCCTTCAGACAAATGGATATCCAGCATCTTCTTAAAAACTTCCAGTGTTGGAGCATTCACAACTTCTGGAGGCAAGTTGTTCCACTGATTAATTGTTCTCACTGTCAGGAAGTTTCTCCTTAGTTCTAAGTTGCTTCTCCCCTTGTTTAGTTTCCACCCATTGCTTCTTGTTCTGTCCTCAGGTGCCTTGGAGAATAGCTTTGACTCCCTCTTCTTTGGGGCAGCCCTGAGATATTGAAACACTGCTATCATGTCTCCCCTAGTCCTTCGTTTCATTAAACTAGACCTACCCAGTTCTTGCAACTGTTCTTCATATGTTCTCCAGTTCCCTAATCATCTTTGTTGCTCTTCTCTGCACTCTTTCTAGAGTCTCAGCATTTATATGTAGTACAAGTAGTCCTGTACTTCCAACAATCTGTTTAGTGACCGTTCCAAGTTACAACCGCACTGGAAAAAGGGACCTACGACCACTTTTCACACACAACCATTTCAGCATTCCCCCCCATAGTCACGTGATCAGAGTTAAGATGCTTCATATTTATGACGGATATGAAGTCCTGGAGTCACGCGATCCCCTTTTGTGTCAACCGGCAAGCCAGACTCGCTTAACGACCGCCTTGCTTATATGCAGTGGAGCGAGCCAGTTTAGTCTAGTGGTTCATGCGCCAGGCCAGAAAGAGGCCGATCGAGAGTTCTAGTCCTGCCTTAGGCATAAAAGCTGACTGGGGTGACTTTGGCCCAATCACCAGGAGATTGGGAGTTCTAGTCCAACAGCCCGACCCACCTCACAGGGGGGTGCATTGGATATGTTCCCTGCCTTGAGTTCTTTGTCAGAATAATAAAGGCAGAATACAAGTAAATACGTTACAGGTAAACAGGTTAGATCATAATATATCAAAAGCGAGCCGGCCACGCCTCATTACCTGTCCATCCCAATGAGCACATTTGCTTCCTATGAACCTTATGGCTAAATTGTTTGCATACACTTCCTTAGGTGTCCTCCAACTCCATCTCTGTGAAATTCCAAAGATGACAGAGAAGACGTCTCCGTTTTTCAGAATCGATAGTCCTACATATTTTCTTAATGTATTCTCGACCCCTTATTCCAGAGAGAGAGAGAGAATTAAGATTAAGAGGAGCATTTTGAAACCGTAGGAATAGAATAGGGCAGAATAGAATAGAATATGGAATGAATAGAATAGAATAGGGCAGAATAGAATAGAATATGGAATGAATAGAATAGAATAGGGCAGAATAGAATAGAATAGGGCAGAATAGAATAGAATATGGAATGAATAGAATAGAATAGGGCAGAATAGAATAGAATATGGAATGAATAGAATAGAATAGGGCAGAATAGAATAGAATATGGAATGAATAGAAATAGAATAGGGCAGAATAGAATAGAATAGGGCAGAATAGAATAGAATATGGAATGAATAGAATAGAATAGGGCAGAATAGAATAGAATATGGAATGAATAGAATAGAATAGGGCAGAATAGAATAGAATAGGGCAGAATAAAATAGAATAGGGCAGAATAGAATAGAATATGGAATGAATAGAATAGAATATGGAATGAATGGAGAATAGAATAGGAATGGAATAGAATAGAATAAGGAATAGAATAGAATACAATAGAATAAAAATAGAAATAGGTGTGGAATGGAATAAGGAATTCTTTATTGGACAAGTGTGATTGGACACACAAGGAATTTGTCTTTGGTGCAGATGCTATCAGTGTACATAAAAGGAAAAGAAAGGGGAAAAAATACATTCATCAAGAATCATAAGATACAACACTTAGTGATAGTCATAGGATACTAAACCAAGCAATCAAATCATACTAGGAAACTAAATCAACAATAGAAATCATAAAGACACAGGCAACAAGGTTATAGTCACAAGTGGAAGAAGAAGAATAGTTATGCAGTCTTAGTAAATAGTTTGACACTGTTGTGGGAATTAGTTGTTTAGCAGAGTGATGGCGTTTGGGGAAAAACTGCCCTTGTGTCTAGTTGTTCCGGTGTGCAGTTGAAACAATTTATGTCCAGGATGTGAGGGATCTGTAGCTACTTCAATTAATATCATCACTTTAAATCTAGCTACTTCAACCCTGTACTGTTAATCCTGGGATTAATTTTGTGCCTTCCTTTACTTGCAACCGTTCCTTTAGAAATTACGACGCTGGGGGAAAAAGTGACTTACAATCAGTCCTCATATTTACAACCGTCGTAGCATCCCATGGTCAAATGATCAAGGTTTGGGCACTTGGCAAAAACCAGCATGGATTTGTGACGGTTGTGTGACAGGACACTGCGGCTGTCATAACTGTGAGTCGCTTGCCAAGGGTGGCGGGGAAAGTCATAAAACGGGACAAAACTCACCAAATTTCTCACATAGCAACATCAATTCTGGGCTCAGTTGTGGTCGTAAGTCCAAGGCGACCCCTGTTCAGTGGCAATCTGCATTCTCTTGTTTGGGGCAAAGAAACAGGACCAAAAGCCCAAACACCAGACATTGTTTCCTCTTAAGGACTAGTAGATTGTCCTCCTGTTTAAGCATGCAGGACAGGCAGGTATCTTCCCTCCCACCTCCTTAAATATTCACAATCCCTTCTCTTGCTTTCTCAGAGTGATGGTGTACGACCTCCGCAGAAGTGAGCCTGTCTCCTCGCTTTGTGGCCATCAGTTGGGGGTCTCGGTGGTGCAGATGGACGACTGGAAGGTGGTCAGCGGCGGCGAAGAAGGGCTGGTCTGCGCATGGGACCAGCGCATGGGCAGCAAGCTCTGGGAGATGCATGCCAGGTGAGATCCTACCGGCTTTAACAGATTCACAGAGTTGGAAGGGGCCTCGTAGGTCATCTAGTCCAACCCCCCGCCCAAGCAGGAGACCCTACACCATTTCTGACCGATGGCAGTCCAGTCTCTCCTTGAAAACCTCCAGTAATGAAACTCCCACAACTTCTGAAGGCAACTTTGGTTCCAAGGGTTGATTGTTCTGTCAGAAAATTTCCCCTTATTTCCAGGTTGAATCTCTCCTGGGTCAGTTTCCATCCATTATTTCTTGTCCAGCCTTCGGGTGGTCCATATTCCCCGTTAGTGACCCTTCCCAGGCAGCTCCTGGCAAGCAAAGCCAATGGGAGGAACTGGATTCGTTTTAACGGCCACGTGATCCACTTAACAAACTCAGCAAAAATTCATGAGATTGGATGTGGCTCAATTAACAACCGCATCACTCAGAGATGAAAGTGCCGTTCTCAATTGTGGTCATAAGTTGAGGACTACCTGTACGTCTTTAAGAGGCAGCTGGAGCAGGAAGAAATGGATTAAGGGTAGAAAAAAACACTTTCTTCTTCTCCTCCTCCTCCTCTTCTCCTCCTCCTCCTCCTATTCTTCTTCCCCTTCCCCTTCTTCCTCTCTCCTCTTCTTCTCTTCCTCCTCCTCCTCTTCTTCTTACCTTCTTCCTCTTTCCTGTTCTTCTTCTCTTCCTCCTCCTCCTCTTCTTCCCCTTCCCCTTCTTCTTCTCTCCTGTTCTTCTCTTCCTCCTCTTCTTCTTCTTCCCCTTCCCCTTCTTCCTCTCTCCTGTTCTTCTCTTCCTCCTCTCTTATTATTTTTCTTATTCCATCTCTTCCTGCTCCAGCTGCATTTCAGAAAGATTCCACTTGAGTGCGCTCAAAACTATTTTTCTGCTTTTGGAAAAAAAAACTTATTTTTCTGTTGTCCTACTGCACTTTACAAAAGCAGAGAAATGTGTTTCCTATGACTGGAACCCCAAGGCAGGCAGCCTCGTGTTCGCTTCGAGAGGCATTACCAGCAAACTGCGTTTTCCCCAGGGTCAGCCTTTCTTAGGCGTTACGGGACGTCCGCCGTGCCCTCGGAGGGCTGTTAAAAATAAATAAATCAGGGGGGCCTTGAGGTTTTCTTACATACAGGTCATCCTCAGCTTACAACCACAATTGGGCCGAACATTTCTGTTGCTAAGGGCCATTTTTTGCTCGCTTTTGCCCCCAGCCCCCAGGAGCCCTTTGCAGGCCTCTCAAGCTCTCTGCATGCCCCATTTTTCACAAAAAAACAAGGCATCCAGGGGGATTGGGAGGTCTGCAGAGTGCAAAAACTTTTTTAAAAATTTACAATCTTGGTGCATCTTATACTCCCAAAACTACAGTAATCAGTGGAACAGCTTGCCTTCAGAAATGGTGGGTTTTTAAGAAGAGACTGGACAGTCACTTATCTGAAAGGATATAAGGTTCTCCTGCTTGAGCAGGGGGCTGGACTAGAAGACCTCCAAGGACCCTTCTATTCTAGTCTAGTCTAGTCTAATCTAGTCTAGACTATTCTGTTTTCTATCATTTCTATTCTATTCTGTTTTCTATTCATTCTATTCTGTTCTGTTCTATTTTCTATCATTTTATTCTATTCTGTTTTCTATCATTCTGTTCTATTCTGTTTTCTATCATTCTATTCTATTCTATTCTGTTCTATTTTCTATCATTTTATTCTATTCTATTCTGTTTTCTATCATTCTATTCTATTTTCTATCATTCTATTCTGTTTTCTATCATTCTATTCTATTCTATTCTGTTTTCTATCATTCTATTTTCTATAATTCTATTCTGTTTTCTATTCATTCTATTCTATTCTGTTTTCTATCATTCTATTCTGTTCTATTTTCTATCATTTTATTCTGTTCTATTTTCTATCATTTTATTCTGTTCTATTCTGTTCTATTCTATTCTAAACCATTGACTGACTGCTGGTCCTTTTTTTCCAGGCACCCCATTCGCCACGTCCGCTTCAACTCCCACAGCCTCATCACGGCCAACGTCCCCAATGAAAAAACTCCCCGGGGGGGGGCAGCATCACGGACGACGACTTGACCGCTCACCGAAGGTACTTTATCCCAATCCGCAGGAGGCGCCCTGTGACACCTCTCTTCGGTGTCGCTGGACTACAATCCCCAGGAGTCTCAGCGAGGCAGTATGGCAGGGCACCAGGAGTCCTCCCCAAGGTGGCCTTCCTGATTTTAAACAAACGAAAGGAGGAGGATGGGAGAGCGAGGTCTTAACGCTGTCAGAGAACCAGGAATCTTGGGGGTTTAGGATAGGAAGACTATCCAAGTATGAGTTGCGAGCGAGCTCCGTGGTGAACAGCAAGAGGCTGGTTGACTTCTGGAAAAGCAAACCCAGCGCAATGGGTGAAAGGTGGTTTGAGGTTCCAGCACCTGTTTTTATGGGTTGGTTTGGCTAAGGTTGATGGGAATTATAGTTCAGCTGTTTCTGGATGGGTATTGGTGTCTCCTCTGCTTGGAAAACGGGTTAGCTAACCAAATTCTATTTAAATCCTCTCTTTTCTTCCCTTCTCTCTTCTCTTCCCATCCCTTCCCTTCTCTCTTCTCTTCTCCTCTTTTTCCATTCCATTCTTCTCTTCCCTCTTCTCTTCCCTTCCCTTCTCTCTTGTCTTCTCTTCTCTTTTTCCATTCCATTCTTCCCTCTTCTCTTCCCTTCCCTCCCCTCCACCCCTGTTCTCTTCTGTAATCTCTTCTCTTCTTCTCTGCTCCCCTCCCTTCCTTCCCTCTTCTCTCTCCTCTCTCCTCACCTTCTCCCTTCCTTCCATCCATCCATCCATCCATCCTTCCTTCCTTCCTTCCTTCCATCCATCCTCCATCCATCATACACAGTGGTTAAAATGCAGCATTGCAGGCTAACTCTGCTGATTGCCAGCAGTTCTATCCTGACAGGGCTCAAGGTTGACTCAACCTTCCCTCCTTCCGAAGTGGGTAAAATGAGGACCCAGATTGTTGGGGGCAAGAGGCTGATTCTGTCAACCGCTTGGAAAGGGCTGTAAAAGCACTGTAAAGTGGTATATAAGTCTAAGGGCTATTGCTATTCTGCTTACTTTCTTTCCCCTTCTCTCCTAACAGGCACCGAGGCATCATCTACGCCTACGAGTTTTCCATCGACCAGTTGGTGGCCGAGAGCGGCCTTCCTATCTGCCGTTCCTCTTACAACGAAATGACCGGCTACAACTACAATATTGGCCTTGTGGTCCCCTATGACAACATCTAGGCAGCGCCGGAAGAAGGGGAGAACCAAGATGTCTGGGGAGATTCTCCGTCATGCAGGCCAGGATTGTCCCAAAGGGGCCTTTTTTCTTTTTTCTTTTCAAGAGGCAGCTGGACTTTCTGGTTTGTTTTGTTTCTCCGAAGACGTTTCGAGGATGAGAGGCGCGAAACGTCTTCGAGGAGAAAGGGAGTCCAGGGGCCTCTTGGGAAAAAAAAAAAAAGCACCTTCAGGCCAAGGGGAAGACCAACTAAGCTGGACCCTAGAGAAGGGGAACCCCAAGGATGGAGCTCCTGCAAAGCTCTTGGGAGGGCTTGGGCTGGCCCATCAGGCAGCAGCAAAAGAGGGGCACATGGGATCTCCCCAAAACTTCTAACAACACCACTGTAGAATGGAAGAAATGATGGCCCACAGGAACCACGATAGATAGGTAAGAATCAGGAGGTAGTAATAAAGACTGAAGCCCAAAAACCAGGAGTTAGGAACACAGGCTGCTGCCCACATGGGCAGAGACCGCAGGGAGGGGCTCCATTCAATTGCACTGCGTTCAACACTGCTTTTCTGGAGCTGGCACCAATGCTACCTGCAACACCTGGAGAGCTACCTGCAATATCTGGAGAGCTACCTGCAACACCTGGAAAAGATGGGGCTTTGGGAGCTTTTTTTCTTGTAAATAAAATATCTTTATTAAGCGATGGTCTCGGAACAGGTGTTGGTGTGCTTGAAAAATGGCTGTTTTTATTGTCAGTGATGCTTGTGTTTGAAACCCCAAATTAAGAGGAGATCCGGAGGACGCCCTGCCACGCCTTCCGTGGCCCTTCCACCACAGGTAAGTCGAGCACGTGTGTGTAAGTATCCTTTCTCCTCCAGCTCCATTGGCACTTCCCCTTGATTGCGCCAGGACTGCCGAACCTGCGACCTTTCCTCTTAACCTTGCTGCCTAAGGGCGCGGGGGAGTTGTAGTACATATCTAACTCGATGCAGCACGAGGTTCTTTGCCCGATCCGGCTTATCCATGCCAGTTCCTGCTGGCTGGGTCAAAAAAAAAAAAAATGTAGCACGAGTCATTTTTGGAGGCCTCCTTTGCTGGATGGGCCAGTGGAGCTACAGAAGAAAGAAATGCACACACGCGGCCGGATGTATATTATTGTGTATACCAGCGAGGGCAGGTGTTTTGCAAACTTGTCGGAGGTGGGGGACCTCAACTCCCAAGTAATTTTGGGAGTCGAAAGCCGTGCCCCTTCGAAGTTGCCAAGTTTCAAAAAGACTGCTCTCTCTTACCAGCTCTAGGCTGCAAAAACATGGTAGGCCACTAGAGGGCGCCAAAACAAAAATGTAGCTTCCCTCTGGTGGCTTGCTTCTACTTTTGCAGACCAGAACTCGTAACCTTAGTGGTGTACACACCTTAATGTATGGTAATATGTAGATCAGGGGTGTCCAAACTTGGGAACTTTAAGACATGTGGACTTCAACTCCCAGAATTCTGGGAGTTGAAGTCCACAAGTCTTAAAGTTCCCAAGTTTGGACACCCCTGATGTAGATGTATAAGCATATTACCATATATTAGGGAATATACCTATTGCTGTGTGTGTCTGTGTACATTAACACACATACATACGCTCACCTAGGCTCAGATCTAGTGGGTTGCTTCCTAATAGAACTTAGCCTATATTATTCTATGTGTCTGTCTCTTAAAGTCATCATAAGGCTTTCTAATAATAAAGACACAGAATAATAACCATAAAATTCATTAAAACGGTTTATTTTATTTTCTGCCTGCGATCCCGATATTGTCCACAGGAGGGCACACTTTTCTGTCCCTTAGCGTTAGCATTCAAGTCATCATAAGGCTTTCTAAACACAGAACAATAACCATAAAATTCATTAAAAAGGTTTATTTTATTTTCTCCCCGCGATCCCGATATTGTCCACAAGAGGGCGCACTTTTCTGTCCCTTAGCGTTAGCATTGAAGTCATCATAAGGCTTTTGGATCAGGGACAGAAAAGTGCGCCCTCTGGTGGACACTCAATTTTCCCACGATACCGGCATTGTCCACAAGAGGGCGCGCACTTTTCTCTCCCTTAGCGATAGCTTTGAAGTTATCATAAGGCTTTTGGATCAGGGACAGAAAAGTGCGCCCTCTGGTGGACACTCAATTTTCCCACGATACCGGCATTGTCCTCAAGAGGGCGCACTTTTCTCTCCCTTAGCGATAGCTTTGAAGTTATCATAAGGCTTTTGGATCAGGGACAGAAAAGTGCGCCCTCTGGTGGACACTCAATTTTCCCACGATACCGGCATTGTCCTCAAGAGGGCGCACTTTTCTGTCCCTTAGCAATAGCATTGAAGTTATCATAAGGCTTTTGGATCAGGGACAGAAAAGTGCGCCCTCTGGTGGACACTCAATTTTCCCACGATACCGGCATTGTCCTCAAGAGGGCGCACTTTTCTCTCCCTTAGCGATAGCATTGAAGTTATCATAAGGCTTTTGGATCAGGGACAGAAAAGTGCGCCCTCTGGTGGACACTCAATTTTCCCACGATACCGGCATTGTCCACAAGAGGGCGCACTTTTCTGTCCCTTAGCATTAGCATTGAAGTCATCATAAGGCTTTTGGATCAGGGACAGAAAAGTGCGCCCTCTGGTGGACACTCAATTTTCCCACGATACCGGCATTGTCCTCAAGAGGGCGCACTTTTCTCTCCCTTAGCAATAGCTTTGAAGTTATCATAAGGCTTTTGGATCAGGGACAGAAAAGTGCGCCCTCTGGTGGACACTCAATTTTCCCACGATACCGACATTGTCCTCAAGAGGGCGCACTTTTCTGTCCCTGATCCAAAAGCCGTAACCCGTTTAGAAAGCCTTATGATGACTTCAATGCTAACGCTAAGGGACAGAAAAGTGCGCCCTCTTGAGGACAACACCGGTATCGTGGGAAAATTGAGTGTCCACCAGAGGGCGCACTTTTCTGTCCCTGATCCAAAAGCCTTATGATAACTTCAATGCTATTGCTAAGGGACAGAAAAGTGCGCCCTCTTGAGGACATGACTTCAATCTTGCTAAGGGACAGAAAAGTGCGCCCTCTTGAGGACAATGCCGGTATCGTGGGAAAATTGAGTGTCCACCAGAGGGCGCACTTTTCTGTCCCTGATCCAAAAGCCTTATGATGACTTCAATGCTATTGCTAAGGGACAGAAAAGTGCGCCCTCTTGAGGACAATGCCGGTATCGTGGGAAAATTGAGTGTCCACCAGAGGGCGCACTTTTCTGTCCCTGATCCAAAAGCCTTATGATGACTTCAATGCTAACGCTAAGGGACAGAAAAGTGCGCCCTCTTGTGGACAATATCGGGATTGCGGGAAAAAAATAAAATAAACCTTTTTAATGAATTTTATGGTTGTTCTGTTTAGAAAGCCTTATGATGACTTGAATGCTAACGCTAAGGGACAGAAAAGTGTGCCCTCCTGTGGACAATATCGGGATCGCAGGCAGAAAGTAAAATAAACCGTTTTAATGAATTTTATGGTTATTATTCTGTGTCTTTATTATTAGAAAGCCTTATGATGACTTTAAGAGACAGACACATAGAATAATATAGGCTAAGTTCTATTAGGAAGCAACCCACAAGATCTGAGCCTAGGTGAGTGTATGTATGTGTGTTAATGTACACAGACACACACGGTAATAGGGGGAGGTATATCCTAAAATGGCAATGTCCCGGACACTCTGTGACTTGAATGTAGTTGAATGTGTGTGCGTGGGGTTAGGTGCTTATGTTTTGGATTTTGGATTTTTTTTTTTTTTTTGCCGCCCGGCTTCCCATCCAAGGAGCTGCTTCAGTTCTGACTGAATGGTGGGGGAATGGGAAGATTTATATTCTTGGCACTCATCCGGTCGTTAGCACTCCAAAGGTCGGTCGTTAGCTGTCTTGAGAGTCCTTGAGGCCACTTGGGTTTTTTTTTTATCTGTACCCTGAATCAGGGTGCAAATGGGTGTGGGACCTTTGTGGGACTGATGAAAGGACCGTGTCGGAGGCAGGAGAGGTAGCATCGTATCCATCCACCTTTATTGAGAGCAAGCTGTTCAGTTTTAAAACACATGTCCTCGTTGGCCCCTTTCAAACCAGTGTTCCTCTGTCCGGAATATGGACTTTGCTCTCTTCAGAAGACTGACCTTCGTCTTTCAAATGCAGGTGGACTTCTCTTCCAAAGGTGCCTTTTCTCAAGAGGCAACTGGCTTCCTTTGTTTTTCCTTGGAAGACATTTCGCTTCTCATCCAAGAAGCTTCTTCAGTGGAAGTGATGAACTGAAGAGGCTGCTTGGATGAGAAGCAAAAAGTCTTCAAAGAAAAACCAGAAAGTCCAGTTGCCTCTTGAAAAAAGCAGCTTTGGAACAACCATGAGCTGGGTGACGGGAGAGTCTCCACAGACCAGGGGTGTCCAAACTTGGGGATTTTTAAGACTTGTGGACTTCAACTCTCGGAATTAAAAGTCTTAAAAATCCCCAAGTTTGGACAGCCCTGCCATAGACAGATGGACTGCTGAATCTTGGCCTGATGGGTTTGTTTTCCTATGTTGTTGACATGTGTTTGTGAATAAAACCACCACTTCACAAACGCCTGGCACAACATGGAACAAATCCACCACGGCAAGATTCACCTTTGCAACACTGAAGTCTACAGAAAGCCCAATTTATTCTCACCAGCCACTGGAGCAAAACCATGGGAGTCTACTCTACACTCCTGGGCTGAAGGTTTGCCTGCCATCAAAGGTGGAGAAGAACTAAAACATCAAAGAAGGCCTCAGAACCGGTGGCTATCCCACAATTGGGCCTTCATCAAATCCAGATAAAGATCCAGTAGGGTCATTTGTCCTCCATAAGAGAAGGAAGAGAACAAAGGATGCAACATCCATTTGTTGCAGGCACACTTTACACCCAGGATAAACTAAGGCAGTAGTTTCTCAACCTCCATAACTTTTAAGATGTGTGGACTTCAGCTCCCAGAATTCCTCATCCAGCATGCTCACTCAGGAATTCTGGGATTCACAAAATGTTATTGCAATATAAGATGGAAGAAGAGTAGGTTAAAGAGACAATGGCTGCATGGGCGATAAGCTTTGGCTATAATATACATCTGGATAACTGGCAAGAATTATGGGAAAGGAATAGGAAAATAAGATTTTCAATGCCATATAAACTTATCTAAAGGTTTTATAGGTGGCATCTCCCACCTACGAGAATAGCCAAAATGTTTAGAAATTTAGTGCCAAATTGTTGGAAATGTGATCAAAAATCAGGCACCTACTACCACATGTGGTTGTGCCAAAAAACAAAAGAATATTGGTGGAAAATTCAAAGGTGGCTGATAGGGATAATTGAAGAGGAAATAGAATTCACACCAGAACTATTCCTTTTGGGAATCACAAACAATAAATATAACAAAGGGGCAATTTACTTAACCATACATATTATTACAGCAGCAAGAATGGTCCTTGCCCAAAATTTGAAAAACAGGGAAATTCCACAAGAAAGGGAAATAATTGGTAGGAGAATTCTGACTTGTGCTGAAATGGATAAATTGATGTGGGAATTGAAGAATAAAGATGGATCAGAATATTATAAGATCTGGGACAAATGTTATCGACGGTTGGAAGAAAAAAGGAAAGACCCAAAATAAGCAATGGTTAAGATTTATAGAATGGAGATTAGAACTATGTATGAAACTATAATAGTGAAAATGTATAAGATAAAAACAAAAGCAATATGGTTGGACATGTGATATTTTTATATTTGTAAATGCTGGATTAAAGGTTAAAAAGCCTGGTGGTTATAATGTGTAACTTGATATCTTAGTATGTATGGCATAGATTTTGCCAAGGACGGTGACACCATGTCCAATGTTTTAATTTGTGTTCAATAAAAAAAAACTGTTTAAATTTTAAAAAAAGGAATTCTGGGAGTTGAAGTTCTCCTGTCTTAACAGTTGCCAAGGTTTGAGAAACACTACACTAAGGCAGAAGCTTGTCCACCCCAAGGGATAAAACGCTCAGACGCAAACCGAGCAATGCAATATATGCAGCGTGACACGTACAGATCTGTACATTGGGGGGAAACAAAAGCACCACTTCACATTCGCATGGCGCAACGTGGGAGAACAAACCCACCAGGACAAGATTCAGCAGTCCATCTGCATTTGAAAGACAAAGGCTGCTCTTTTGAAGATAGCAAAGTCCACAATTTAGCCAGAGAGGACGGCTGGTTTGAAAGAGGGGTCACAGAGCCCATCTGTGTTAAAACCGAATAACTCTCAACAGGGGGGGAGGGATATGACACCACTTACCTCCTGTCTCCAACACGGTCCTTTCGGCAGTCCCACGAAGGTCCAACACCCATTTGCACCCTGATTCTGGTGACCCTGAGGGTACGGATAAAAAACCCCAAGTGGCCTCAAGAACCCTCAAGAGAGCTAACAACCGGCCCTCAAGAGAGCTAAGGACCAGACGAATGCAAAGAATATAAATCCTTCCATTTCCCACCATTCAGTCAGAACTGAAGAAGCTTCTTGGATGAGAAGCGGAACGTTGGGGCTTATATATCTATATATCTATACACAGGCAGACTTGTTAGCATAATTAGTTCATTCCAGGACCAGACTAATTATGCCCATTTCTCTCTCTGTGTGTATATATATATACATATATACATATACATATGTGCATAATAGCATATTTTAGTACATAAATAGAACTATCTGTACTAAATGCTAATATGCACATAAAAGAATGCCTATATATATTACTACTAAAAAGCTAGCACGGGTAATCCTCGACTTAAAAAAGAGTTCATTTAGTGACTGAAGTCACAACAGCACCAAAAAAATGTAACATTATAGTTTTTCACATTTGCGGTTTGTGTGTATGTACATACATACACACACACACACACACATATACATACATACATACATCATACATACATACATGTAAATTGGGCCTAAAATTCCCTTGTAACAAAATGTCTCATTTAGGAACAATTGGACTCAGAATTGTGGTCATTAAGTCAAGGATTGCCTGTAATATATATAGCCATTCGCCCCAAAAGCTAACTTGCCATGGGCAGGGATAGCCCCCCCCCCTTCTGACTTGGAGCAAGGACTCCTGTTGGTGTTTGGTGGGTGGCTTATCTCAGCCCAGGAAGCTAGAAGTAAAACACAACTGCACAAATATATCAAGCACTACAACGTTGCATCAGAACGAAAGTCCTTTTACTGGAAGCCAGAAAGTTGGTCTTCAACTGAAGATGGGGAATCCATGTGGCTGGTCCAGATGGGTCTGAAGTTCGTGGATCTGTGGCTGCTGCTCCATCAGTCACATGGCCCTCCCTTCCTCCCACCCACCCAAACAAGCTCCCGGCCATCTCCTCCAAAGCCTCCCGCCACCCAGTTGCAGCTACTCCGCCGCTGTCAGTAGCAGAGCGCCATGGGTTCCAGTGTGAGGAAGCGGACGTGCATCTTGGTCTCTATGTCGATGCCTTCCCATATCTGGCATTGAAAGGGGAGAAGAAGAAAAAACACCCCCAGAGTTAGTGGAAGAGAAGACAACCTCCAATCCTTCAATCTTAAGGAGCAAATGTTGTATTCCAGAACTCAACCCACAGTTGACTTGGCCTTAGACTTTCCCCCCCACCCCAAAAATAGCTGATGGAAAGAGGGATTCACTCCAAAGCTGATGTGTGGACTTCCTTTCCTTCCCTTGGTACCGTTTGTGGTGCCTAGTGTCTTCTGCTGTGAACCTTTTGCCCATCTCCCTTAAGGAGGGCTCTTCTCCTCATTCCTTTGGCCAATTAACTTAACCCTACCACCCTTGTAAAGTTGGTAGATAGAGAAACTCTACTGTAGAAAGTTCGCCCCCGCCCCTCTCCTAAAATGAATATTGCTTTGAGCAATATTTATTATATTTCCCCTAAAAGAGAAATAGAAATCTGAAAGGAAACACCTCAGGGAGCCCATGCTTCCATCAAACTTAATTCAGACAGCCTAAAAAGTTAGCTATGACCCCTGCATAGCCCCCATGGGAGTCTGACAATCAATAGAATAAATGTCCTTGCCAGAGGAAGAGGAAGCTGAAAGGCAAGGCCCAAGAGAGGGTATAAATACCCCCCCTCTCTCCTCCATGTGGTCAGCTACCCAGGACCTCAAACCTAAGTGGTCCTGTCCATCAATAAACCATCTTTCCAATCAATCTCCATGTTTCCGGCGTCTTTCTCCCCACTCGGAACTAAACAAGATAGATATTTCTTCCAACCCTACTCATATAGCGGTTTTTGCAAGATGGTTAACCGATGTTTGGAGAACTACTAGCCCTAAATCCACCCTCTCTCCAGTACGCTGATTATTTGGGAGACTTTGTGTTTGAAAAACCATTACTGGAGATTTATTTCTGTGAATTTGGAAATGAATTATTTTTGGGGGTGGGGGATTGCAGGAGGTTTGAGGTTGAGTAGAGAGATGGCCCTATCTAAGCCAATAAAAATGCAAAAAAAAAAAAAAAGATTGACTCACTTTCAGGAAGTCATCAAATGTGATCCCTTCGTAGAACTGATCCGGCTCCTAAGATTAGGAAGGAAAAGAGATTCATTCCAGGAAGGGAACAATTAAAAGGAAATACTCAGAAGAAGTCGAAAAGGAAATACACCTTAACATTCAGGAAATTCCAAAGGTGAAATTTGAATGAAAAACAGGGATATCTTTATGAGGCCTGACCCCAGGGGATATAAATGAAAAGCATAATAAGGTGTTATCTGACAGCAGCAAGAATCCCATTGGCACAACATTGGGGTTAGGAAAACCATCCCTAAGACTAAAATGAAAAAATATGCAGCAATGGAAAAAACTGATCAAATATATTTACAGCAGAAGTCTAACCAAATTCACACAGGGGTGGTTTCCTTATGTGCAATGTATCACACAGTAAGGCAAGCTAAAATGTGGTTTGTGACGAAAAAGAAACTGTGTATAATAATTAAAATGATGCAAAAAAAAATGTCCAAAGTATAAAAATATTTAACCAAAAATCAGTTGAACGGCTGTGCAACATATCACACAGTAAGGCAAGCTAAAAATGTGGTTTATGATGAAAAAGAAACTGTGTCTAATAATTAAAATGATGCAAAAAAAATATGTCCAAAGCACTGTTCCCTCTAAGGTGCGCGGCTGCGCAGGTGGCAAGAAAACACCGTGCAGCAGTTTCCAACTGCCGCGCAGTGTTTTGTACTGTCACAGGCGCCGGAGGTCCTTTGCAGGCGGCTAGAACTGGCCGCCCGCAAAGGACCTCCCCGGACTTGTTTTGATGAGTGCGGGGCGACTGAGTTCAGGAAAGCAAGCCCGGGGAGGTCCTTTGTGGGCGGCCAATCCTAGCTGCTTGCGCCCGGCGCTGCGGCGAAAATAAACCCCCAAAGCCTTTTCAAAGCTCCCACTGGCGCCCCCGCCCGTGGTAGCGGCGCCTCCCCCTCTGTTTGGAGCACCTGAGCTGAGCCTTGCGTTCCCCTGCCCCCTCCTCCTCTGCTGTGCTTTTGAGGAGCCATGAGGCCGCGGGAGCCAGTAGGAAGGCGGCAGAGGGGGCGGGAGCAGGGGAAAAAGGCCTCATGGCTTCTCAAAAGCATGGCAGCAGCGGAGGAGGCGGCAGGGGTAATGCGGTGCCCAGCTCAGGTGCTCCGAGTGGAGGAGAACGCGCCGCCGCCGCTGCCATGGGCGGGGGCGCCAGCGGGAGCTTTGGCGGCTTCACTCCAAATGTGGTGGTGGAGGAGAAGGAGGAGGCAGCTGTTATTCTGGCAGGGGCTCGTCGTCGGCATCTTCAGCGGCAGCCCTGCCCCCGTGAAAAAAACCGAAGATGGAGCAGATCCACGCAGATGACGTCGCCGCAACATGACTGGAGGAGGAATTCTGGGAGTTGAAGTCCACAAGTCTTCAAGCTGTCAGGTTTGAAGACCCCTGGGGTTTTTTTTTCTAAAGGGTTAGGGGTGCAAGGGTCTTGCAACGTGACAGCTTTAAGACTTGCATGCTTCAATGCCAGAGTTCCTGAGCCAACATGACTGGAGCAGGAATTCTGGGAGTTGAAGTCCACAAGTCTTAAAGCTGTCAGGTTTGAAGACCCCTTGGTTTTTTTTTCCTAAAGGGTTAGGAATGCAAGGATCTTGTAACTTGACAGCTTTAAGACTTGCGTGCTTCAAATGCCAGAGTTTCTGACCCAACATTTTGGTTGCTAAACAGGAGCGTTGTTAAGTGATACTATATAACACTTTTAAATAAGCGGGTACCTTGAATAAACATAACTTTGAGTTTCAAATAATACTGATTTTGTTGTCTTAGGTGACACCTGTGAAAAAAATTCAGGTGCTGCTCAGGCATAAAAATGTGCCGCTCAAACACTATACTTTTCTGCTCACACTGAAAAAAAATTAGAGGGAACATTGGCTGGAACCTCAAACCACCTTTCACCCATTGCGCTGGATTTGCTTTTCCAGGAGTCAACCAGCCTCTTGCTGTTCACCAGAGCTCGCTCGCAACTCATACTTGGATAGTCTTCCTATCCTAAACCCCCAAGATTCCTGGTTCTCTGACAGCGTTAAGACCTCGCTCTCCCATCCTCCTCCTTTCGTTTGTTTAAAATCAGGAAGGCCACCTTGGGGAGGACTCCTGGTGCCCTGCCATACTGCCTCGCTGAGACTCCTGGGGATTGTAGTCCAGCGACACCGAAGAGAGGTGTCACAGGGAGCCTCCTGCGGATTGGGATAAAGTACCTTCGGTGAGCGGTCAAGTCGTCGTCCGTGATGCTGCCCCCCCCGGGGAGTTTTTTCATTGGGGACGTTGGCCGTGATGAGGCTGTGGGAGTTGAAGCGGACGTGGCGAATGGGGTGCCTGGAAAAAAAGGACCAGCAGTCAGTCAATGGTTTAGAATAGAATAGAACAGAATAGAACAGAATAAAATGATAGAAAATAGAACAGAATAGAATAGAGTGATAGAAAACAGAATAGAATAGAATAGAATGATAGAAAACAGAATAGAATAAAATGATAGAAAATAGAACAGAATAGAATGATAGAAAATAGAATAGAATAGAATGATAGAAAACAGAATAGAATTGAATGATACAAAATAGAATAGAATGATAGAAAACAGAATAGAATAGAATAAAATGATAGAAAATAGAACAGAATAGAATAGAATAGAATGATAGAAAATAGAATAGAATGATAGAAAACAGAATAGAATAGGATAAAATCATAGAAAATAGAACAGAATAGAATAGAATAGAATGATAGAAAATAGAATAGAATGATAGAAAGAATAGAATAGAATAAAATGATAGAAAACAGAATAGAACAGAATGATAGAAAACAGCATAGAATAGAATGATAGAAAACAGAATAGAATAAAATGATAGAAAATAGAACAGAATAGAACAGAATGATAGAAAATAGAATAGAATGAATAGAAAACAGAATAGAATAGAAATGATAGAAAACAGAATAGTCTAGACTAGATTAGACTAGACTAGACTAGAATAGAAGGGTCCTTGGAGGTCTTCTAGTCCAGCCCCCTGCTCAAGCAGGAGAACCTTATATCCTTTCAGATAAGTGACTGTCCAGTCTCTTCTTAAAAACCCACCATTTCTGAAGGAAAAGCTGTTCCACTGATTACTGTAGCTATTCTCCAAGGCACCTAAGCAGGGGGTGGACTAGAAGACCTCCAAGGTCCTTTCCAACTCTGTTATCCTAAACATATGTAAATTTATATAATCCAAACAACACAGCACTTTCTGCAGTAGCCCGTCATGCCAGAAGGAGCTGACAACATGCCAGACCGACCCAGGCTTTAAATAGAAATCCCGAAAGTCTGCATTACAAACATAACACAGGTAAAAGGTTCCCCTTGCCCATATGTGCTAGTTGTTCCTGACTCTAGGGGGTGGTGCTCATCTCCGTTTCAAAGCCGAAGAGCCAGCGCTGTCCGAAGACGTCTCCGTGGTCATGTGGCCGGCATGACTCAACGCCGAAGGCGCAAGGAAGGCTGTTCCCTTCCCACCAAAGGTGGTTCCTATTTTTCTACTTGCATTTTTTTACCTGCTTTCGAACTGCTCGGTTGGCAGAAGCTGGGACAAGCTCACTCCGTTACGTGGCGCTTGGGATTCGAACCGCTGACCTGCCGACCTTTCTGATCGACAAGCTCAGCGTCTTAGCCACTAAGCCACCACGTCCCATTACACAGGTACAGAGAGGAATTGTTAGATTATCTTGCTAAGCCTACTTACAAAGTCACTTGTAGGAAATAGATGGCTATGAGAGTCATAAATGTAATTTTTTTAAAAAAGAAGATAGGCCACAGGTGAAATTGACAGGCCCCAAATCCTCCTCAGCCATAGAGCTGTTCCTTGACTTACGACCACAATTGAGGGTAACATTTCTGTAGCTAAGGGAGGCATGGGTACAGGGAGTTCCGTCCCATCTTCCGACCTTGCTTGCCACAGCCGTTAAGGGAGCCACTGCAGGCGTTCAGCTGGTTAACATGGTCAACCAAGGGCGGGGCCGGAGGGAGGGTGGAAGCTGGCTCACCTGCCGGAGGGAAGGGAGGCCGCCTTCTGTCCGCCCCCACCTGCGCGGTCCCCTCTCGGGAAGGACGGACTGGTGGCCGCCGCCGCCGCCCCCGCACAAGGCCGCCCGCGGACGCCGGTGCTGTTCTCCGCGGTGGGCAAAGAAGCGGCGGCGGCGGCGGCGAGGAGGCTTTCTACCTCACGGCGAACGCTGGGCGTTTTTGAGCGACAGCACCTCCGCCCCAGTCCCCGCGCGGGCTCGGGCACCGGCGACCAATGGGCGGACGCGGGGGGCGGGCGGAGGCAAGCGAGCTCCGAATGCGCAAGAGGAAAACCTTGGGGGGTGGAGGGGGGGAGCGGTTGGAATGGAACAGCCTTCCCTGCCCCTTTCTCTCCCCCTCCCTCTCCCCTCTTTCTTTCTCTCTTCCTTTCTCTTTCCCCTTTTTCTCTATCCATTCCCCCCTTTCTCCCTCTCTTCTTTCTTTCCCTCACTATTTCCTTTCTCTCCCTCACCCCTCTCTTTCTCTCTCTTTCTTTCCTTCTTTCCCTCCCTCTTTTTTCTTTCTCTTTTGCTCTCTGTCCCTCTTTCTTTCTCTCTCTTTCCCTCACTCCCTCTTTCTTTTTCTCTCCCTCCCTTCCCCCTTCTTTCTTTCTCTCTCTCCCTCTTCCTCACTTCTTTCTTTCTTTCTTTCTTTCTTTCTTTCTTTCTTTCTTTCTTTCTTTCTTTCTTCTTTCTTTCTCCCTCCCTCCCTCCCTCCCTCCCTTCCTTCCTCCCCTTCATGTAGCACCGGATGCTGGATGTTTTGTCAGGTTGCCTCATTTCAGACCGCTCGTGCCCACCTTGTGAACTCTCCATTGCACAAGGAGCTGTTTTTTTGTCGCACATGCAGGAAAATGGTGGAATGGGCTTGTCAAAAAAAGGGACGTCCACTTCAGCCAGGGACGCCGAGACAGCTAGACTTCAACCTGTACGCAAACATTCCTGCCTTGTGCTTACACAAAGTCGACTTGTTAGGGGTGTGTTGCGAGCTCTTCCTAAAATTAATTGTGTTCCACCGGGAAGCAAGGTGATGAAATGTGTCCCTGCTGTGCAGCTGTGAAATAAAAACAAATTTTAAGCCTTGCTTTGAAATCCGTCTTTGCACAGATTATATTCGCCATCCAAGATTAATTCAGCGTCAGCAAGAAAATCTAAACCCTGAATTAATTATAGGTGTAATTTACGGCTTAAATTACACAGGTGGCCCTCGACTTGCAACCGCCATTGGGCCCGTACTTTCTGTTGTTAAGTGAGACATTGGTGAGGCGGGTTTTGCCCCATTTCACCACCTTTCTTGCCACGGTTGTTAAGCGGATCGCTGCCGTTGATCAGTTAGTCACACCGTTGTTAAGCGAATCCGGCTTCCCCATTGAGTTTGCTTGTCAGAAGGTTGCAAAAGGGAATCAGGGCGACCTCTGGGACACAGCCAACGGTCACAAGTGTGAACCAGTGGCCAAGCATCTGAATTTCAATCACGTGACCATGGGGATACTACAAAGGTCGTAAGTGTGGAAATCAGTCGTAAGTCACATTTCTCAGGGCCCATTGTAACTTTGAATGGTCACTAAATGAACTTGGGTAAGTCGAGGACTACCTTATAAGAAAGAGGACCAACGGGTACTTGTTTGGGGGAACAAAACCTAAATTTATTTCCCAATAAATTAGTTGCAGGCTTATTACAATACAATACAATAGTAGAGTTGGAAGGGACCTTGGAGGTCTTCTAGTCCATTCTTTCATCAAATAGAACCCCTCAAATTGTTATTTTCCTTTACATTTTAGTGGATTGTGTTTGATATTTGAAGCAAAATACTTTCCCGGTTTCCTAAAATAAATTGACCGGCAGAGGATAAATTTATTTATTCGTTCATTTTTTTCCCCCTGCCTCGTGTGCCACTAGAGGGAGTAGAGAAATCTACCGTTTATTCACACACACACACACACCCTCCTTCAACCTAATTGCAGGGAATTTCACATGGCAACAACCTCACAGGGTGTGGGTTGGGAATGGTTTCGCAGCAGTCATCTGCAAAAAAAGGGGGGAAAAGAAGGCTTTTTCTAAGCTGCTGAAAAACACGCATTGTTCGGGCAGGACGGTTCTTTGTCTGCCACAATTGTTAATGTACAAAGATGCCCTGTGCGGTTTCCTTTGGCTTCCCCTCCCTACTCCCTTTACAATAACAGAGGAATATGCAGGAGATATTTCTTCTCTCCTTCTCCCTTTCCTTCTCAATTTCCCCTTCCCTTTCCCTCTCTTTCTTCCTCTCCCTTTCCTTCTCTCTCCCTTTCCCTCTCCTTCTCCCCTTCACTCTCTTTCTTCCTCTCTCCTCTTTCTCTCTCTTCCTCTCCCTCTCTCCCTTTCCCCCCTCTCTCTTCCTCTCCTCTTCCTCTCCTTTTCCCTCTCTTTCTTCCTCTCCTCTCTTCCTCTCCCTCTCTCCCTTCCTCTTCCTTCCCCATTCCCTGTTTCTTCCTCTCCCTTCTTCTTCTCTCCTCCCCCTCCCTTTTCCCTTCCCTCTGTTTCTCCCTCCCTCTCCCTTTCTCTCTTTTTCTAGCAAAAGCTATTGTTCACCCCAGAGGTGAATCACATAGCTAAAAACGCTCATAATCCTTTCTCAAAATACCCAAACACTCGTTTTGATGGGAAAGAAAGGGATGACCATTACCTATTCACTAGCTATGATTGATGGAAGGCATTAAGTGTCCCTTCTGGCTGCTTCCAGAGACCACAGGTGTCCCCAGGTGTCCAAGGTACATCAGCTGTGAATGGCAATGTAAGATTTCATAAACCATAAAACATGTCCCTGAAAAGATCCATCTCTTCCAATAATTGTAGATAGTCCTCAATTTACAACAATTTGTTTAGTGGCCATTCAAAGTGACGACGGCACTGAAAAAAGTTACTCAGGACGTTCTTCACACTTCACACGACCATTGTACCCCTGCTTTATGTTACGCTGTTTGTCTCCCATCTTATTCCAGGAATATGCTACATACTACATCCCATTCACCGACAGGATCCTCCGATGCGTAGACGTAACTCTGAGCTCTTCCAGAGCAAAGCTGCTAAACCTCTCAAAATCAATGCAATTGCATATGTCCTTCAAAACCTTCATTTATTATCTTGCCACATTGGGGAGAAAAAACAGTTGTTTCTATAGAAAGAGATGGAGAAAGGGCAGGAGGAGGAAGAGGAAGAGGGGAGAAGAGAGGGAAGGGGAGGGAAGGAAGGAAGAGGAAAGGAGGGAAGGGATAGAAAGAGATGGAGAGAGGGCAGGAGGGGGAAGAGGAAGAGGGGAGTAGGGGAGAGGCAAGGGAAGAAGGAAAAGCAAAGGAGAGGAGGAAGAAAGGAAGTAGAGAAGGGAGGGAGGGTGAAAAGAAAAGAAAAAAAATAGGGCGGTGATAATACAAAATAGGCGTATGGGATGGTAAGCAAAGCAACCCAGAATGTATATTTTAACCTTTTATATGGAAAAAAAATATATGTAAACATGATAAATAAGAACAATAACTGTGAATGTATACCTGTATCTATATATATATATATGAGAATAAAATTTTAAAAAAACCTTTTAAAAAATTTGTTGTTGTTTCTGAGCCTTTTCCTATTGTTCCCCCCCAAAAAAAGGTACTATTTTAGGCGTTAAAACAGTTCCTGAAATAAGTGTCACTGATCTCATATCACTGTTCTCGCTGCACGACAAGAAACCTCCAGAGTTGTAGGTAAAATGGGACAGTTACCAATAGAGTTTGTTTTTTAACAGAGTCAGAGTCAAGTTTAGTTCTATATGAAGCATTGAGACTCTAAACGATTCACATCTCCAACAGCCATGGCTGGGACTGAGACAACCAGGAAGATGAAAAAGTTGTTTAATAGTATAAATCTGCTAGTGGTTCCCGACTCTAGGGGGCGGTGCTGCTCATCTCCGTTTCAAAGCCGAAGAGCCAGCGCCATCCGAAGACGTCTCCGTGGTCATGTGGCCGGCATGACTCAACACAGAAAGTGGTCCCTATTTTTCTCCTTGCATTTTTTTTACGTGCTTTCGAACGGCTAGCTGGGACAAGTAACAGGAGCTCACTCCGTTACATGGGCGCTAGGGATACTTAGCCTCCCCATGTGTAGGAAGGGAATTATCAGGAAATGCTGGGGGTTTTTGTACTTTAAACCCCTCTGCTGTGCTCTTGCTAATCACATTTCCTGTTTGCTTTATGATAAATAAAAGTTCAGCAGCTTCCTTCACCGTGTACCTGCCCCAGAGCAGGAACTAAACATGCATTCCCAATGAATTCTACACAAAATCTTCCTCCGAGTTTTATTTTGGTTTAATGTAACGTGTACTCTCGCCCGAACAGACTTCGTGTGTTGAGTTCCCATGGTTTTGATCGTTTCCGGGCTTTTACCAGAGATCTCTCTCTCTATCATGGTTTATTCCTTCCTTTTGTTTCAAAGACCAATAAGCAGCTTTACGATGGGGAAGGATAGGCTGTTTATTTATACCAAGAGAAACCAGCCAACCGAGGCCGAAAATATATTCAATGCAAGACAAGTAGTCGAACAGGATGTCATCTTGGCTGTTTTCCCAAGAGATGCTTTCAATTTTTATCTGCTCAATTGCAACCAAATCGTGTCATTTTAAGACAAACGTACAAGATTTTGACATGTGCAGAATTCTTCTAATTTCTGGGATCCTGAGTAATGTCAAATAATATGTAGGTGCACCTGTGCTTAGCTTGCTTTACGGCAGGTAATAGTTGTTGTTTGTTCAGAGGGGGGCGGCTGCATCGCTCCATCCCTGGAGGGTTTCAAGAAGAGACCAGACAGGCATTTGTCCAGAATGGTACAGGAAGTCCTCAAGTTACAACCGTTCATATAGGGACCAAAGTTACACCGGAAAAAAAGTGACTTTTCCCCCCCCACACTTAATGACCGACTGCACCATCCTCACGGCCACACCATCCAAATTCGGAGGTTGGGCAAGCTGTTCACATTTAGGATAGTGGCGGCGTCCCCTTTTGCGACCTTCGGACAAGGAAAGCTTGGAGGGATATTTTTGGTGAGGATATTTTTTTCCTTAGACGTCTGGGACCTCTGGGACATTTCGGCTGTCTGTGGGATCCCTAAGAGTCACTTTCCGCACCAAGGTTCAAAGGTGCCCTTCCTCTGCCCTTTGCAGAGTCTGCGTTTTCTGGCACTCCCTGGGACTCTCTGCCTGTCCTCTGCAGGTCTTCCAGCAACTGTGTAGCTAGTCGACCTTCTCCAGAAGGATCTGTGCCCAACTTGGTCTTCTACCCCATCACCACCGTAACTGAGTTCACTGAGCCTGTTGCTGGTTGCCTCCTTCCTTCCTTGCCCTCCTTCCTCCCTCGTATCTCTCCTTCCTTCCTTCTTTGTATCTCTCCTTTCCTTCCTTCCTCTTATCTCTCCTTCCTTCCACATATCTCTCCTTCCTCCCTCCCTCCCTCCCCATCTCTCCTTCCTTCCTCATCTCTCCCTTCTTCCTTGTATCTCTCCTTCCCTTCCTTCCTCTTATCTCTCCTTCCTCCCTCATATCTCTCCTTCCACCCTCCCTTCCTCTCCATCTCTCCTTCCTTCCTCCCTTCCTTGTATCTCTCCTTTCCTTTCTTCCTCTCCATCTCTCCTTTCCTCTCCTTCCCAACAGTGCCTTCTCCAGAAACCCAGGGCTTTGCGCCCATCGGGTCCACGGGCGACGTTCCATCAAGTCCACCCTGAACGACCCAACTTCTCCACAGGACCCATCCCTTCCCAGGGCTGATCCCTTCCCCTCTTCCCCGGGGGGGGGGGGGGGAAACCCCCCCCCCGGGAATCCAGCCCTCCTTGCAATGCGGCGGGTGTGTGCGTGCGCGTGTCAGCGCGCGTGCAAAACCCCTTAGCAGCTGCGCAATCCACCCCACCACCTCCAACCCCCCGCCCCACAAGCCAAGCTGACCCTGCTATAAGCAGCCGTGCAAAAAAAGAAGAAAAAACTCGCTGTTGCCAATTTGCACGACTGCCCTTCCTCCCTCCGCGCCCCCTCCCTCCGCGCCAACGGCCGCTACCGGCTGTTCCATTCCAACCGCTCCCCCCTCCCCCCCCAAGGTTTTCCTCTTGCGCATTCGGAGCTCGTTTGCCTCCGCCCGCCCCCCGCGTCCGCCCATTGGTCGCCGGTGCCCGAGCCCGCGCGGGGACTGGGGCGGAGGTGCTGTCGCTCAAACGGCCAGCATTCGCCGTAAGGTAGAAAGCCTCCTCGCCGCCGCCGCCGCCGCTTCTTTGCCCACCGCGGAGAACAGCACCGGCGTCCGCGGGCGGCCTTGTGCGGGGGCGGCGGCGGCGGCCACCACCAGTCCGTCCTTCCCGGGAGGGGATCGCGCAGGTGGGGGCGGACAGAAGGCGGCCTCCCTTCCCTCCGGCAGGTGAGCCAGCTTCCACCCTCCCTCCGGCCCCGCCCTTGATTGACAGGTGGGGGAGGGTCCCATCCTCGCGCAAGACCCGACCCCGGCCCTCCTTTACACCCCGCGCCCCGCCGTTGCTCTCCCCCCTTCCTTGTTTTGCAGGCGTGTCGTTGCAGGTCTGTCTCTACGGCTGTCTGCTTTTGCAGCACCTTCCCCACCCGTGGCCTCCCCTTCCCCTGCTGACCTTTCCCCACGCCCCGGTGGGTCTAGCTTCTCCTCTGGTGGGGTAGGGGGGCTTCTGATTGGGTTGGGTTGGGTTGGGTTGTATTGTGTTGGGTTGTATTGTGTTGGGTTGTATTGGGTTGGGTTGGGTTGGGTTGGGTTGGGTTGAGTTGAGTTGGGTTGGGTTGGGTTGGGTTGGGTTGGGTTGGGTTGAGTTGAGTTGGCCCCCCATCTCATCCAAGAATCTCTGGGTGGTTGACAACTGGCATAATACCTATTAAGGCTATTGTATATTCCGGGGGTTCTCAACCTGTGGCCCACAGACCCCTGGGGGTGGCCGCAATGTCATCCCACGGGGTTCCTCAAGAGCTTGAAATGTTACGATTTAAATCTTAAGTCCAACTCTTGGTGGTCCATAGCCCCAAAAGCAATTCCAAGGAGGTCAGAACCACTACTAGATTCTAGTTGTCTTCTTGTTCTTTCTGTATCGTGTTGTTAATATTATTTGTGTTGTGTTGTTAATATTATTTGGATAATATTATTAATATCGAATAGAATTCTTGATTGGCCAAGTGTGATTGGACACACAAGGAATTTGTCTTTGGTGCAGATGCTCTCAGTGGACATAAAGAAAAATAAAATAGAATACATTCATCAAGAATCATAAAATACAACAGTTGATAGGCATAGGTTACTAATAAGCAAACAAATCATACTAGGAAACAAAACAATATAAAATTTAAAGATACAAGCAACATGGTTATAGTCATAAGTGGGAGGAGATAGGGACTAGGAAGGAAGAGAAGAATAATAGTAATACAGTCTTAGTAGATAATTTGACATTGTTGAGGGAATTATTTGTTTAGCAGAATGATGGCATTTTGGGAAAAAACCTGTCCTTGTGTCTAGTTGTCTTGGTGTGCAGGGCCCTATAGAGTCGTTTTGAGGGTAGGAGTTGAAACAATTGATGTCCAGGATGCGAGGGGTCTGTAGATATTTTCACAGCCCTCTTTTTGACTCCTGCAGTGTTACAGGTCCTCCATGGAATTCAGGTTGGTAGCAAAGAGATGAAATCTACAAATAATATTATGGGTTTTGCACCTATCTAAGCAGTTGGATCATATGCCCACTTGTGGCCTTTCTATGCAAGGTTTTGGTTTGATTTATGTTTTTATTTTGTAAAGGTGATGCACCCATTTTTACACCTTTCACTGTGGGGTGGTGGGAACTCTCTATCTGTGCCTTGGACCTGTGTAATATTTGCAAGACAGAGTTTGTAGGTTTCGGTTTAAAGTTTGGGTGGGGAAGGCGTTCGAGTCACTCCCTTGGCTTGGTGGGCTTGTGTAGAAAGTGGCAGCGCTGTTGGCTTTGGTTTGCTTTGATTGGTCAGCCGCTCTCTTTCCAAACGGAAAGAGATTGGTCAGAATAGCCATAAATATTATTGTACATTCTAATATTCTTCTGTATTTTTCTATATTCTCCTTCTTGTTCCTCATCCTCCTCCTTTTCTCTTCCTTCTCCTTCTTTCCTGTATTTATTTCTGTTGCACCTGTTCCTTAGTTGTGTATTTTTTTATATTCTGTCATCTTCTTCCTGTTCTCCTTCTTTCTTCTCTCTTCTTCTTTCTTCTTCTTTCCGGTGTTTATTTCTGTTGCCCCTGTTCCATGCTGGCTGGGGAATTCTGGGAGTTGAAGTCCACAAGTCTTAAAGTTCCCAAGTTTGGACACCCCTGCCTTAACGGCTGTGGCAAGCAAGGTTAGAAGATGGGACGAAACTCACTGTACCCATGCCTCCCTTAGCTACAGAAATGTTACCCTCAATTGTGGTTGTAAGTCAAGGAACAGCTCTATGGCTGAGGAGGATTTGGGGCCTGTCAATTTCACCTGTGGCCTATCTTCTTTTTTAAAAAAATTACATTTATGACTCTCATAGCCATCTATTTCCTACAAGTGACTTTGTAAGTAGGCTTAGCAAGATAATCTAATAATTCATCTCTGTACCTGTAATGGGACGTGGTGGCTTAGTGGCTAAGACGCTGAGCTTGTCGATCAGAAAGGTCGGCAGGTCAGCGGTTCGAATCCCAAGCGCCACGTAACGGAGTGAGCTTGTCCCAGCTTCTGCCAACCTAGCAGTTCGAAAGCAGGTAAAAAATGCAAGTAGAAAAATAGGAACCACCTTTGGTGGGAAGGGAACAGCCTTCCTTGCGCCTTTGGCGTTGAGTCACGCCGGCCACATGACCACGGAGACGTCTTCGGACAGCGCTGGCTCTTCGGCTTTGAAATGGAGATGAGCACCGCCCCCTAGAGTCGGGAACAACTAGCACATATGTGCGAGGGGAACCTTTACCTGTGTAATGTTTGTAATGCAGACTTTCGGGATTTCTATTTAAAGCCTGGGTCGGTCTGGCATGTTGTCAGCTCCTTCTGGCATGACGGGCTTCTGCAGAAAGTGTTGTGTTGTTTGTGTGTTTCCTTGATTTGTACAGCTACCGATTTCACCTGAGTAACTCTGGGTGGTTTTCACAACAGATATTCACATCCATAAGATTATTTTGCTTCCTTCTGTTACCTTTGACTCATCTGTCTCCTCAAGCACGACAGTCCAGAGTACAGCTTACAAAGGATTATATAAATTTACATATGTTTAGAATAGAATAACAGAGTTGGAAGGGACCTTGGAGGTCTTCTAGTCCAACCCCCTGCCTAGGCAGGAAACCCTACACCACTTCAGACAAATGGACATCCAACATCTTCTTAAAGACTTCCAGTGTTGGAGCATTCACAACTTCTGGAGGCAACTTCTGTTCCACTGGTTAATTGTTCTCACTGTCAGGAAATTTCTCCTCAGTTCTAGGTTGCTTCTCTCCTGGATTAGTTTCCACCCATTGCTTCTTGTCCTGCCCTCAGGTGCTTTGGAGAATAGCTTGACTCCCTCTTCTTTGGGGCAGCCCCTGAGATATGGGAAGACTGCTATCATGTTTCCCCTGGTCCTTCTTTTCATTAAACTGGACATCCCCAGTTCCTGCAACCGTTCTTCATATGTTCTTGCTCGACATGTTATATATATATGCGCATGCATACATACATACATACATACATGCATGCATGCATACATGGAGGGAGGGAGGGAGAGAGAGAGAGAGAGAGAGAGGGAGGGAGAGAGAGAGATGTAGAAATTTCTCTGAAGGTAGACTGATGAAGGGGAATAATAACTCTGGAGCCATTTACCCAAGGATCATTATTCATATCTTTTTGTATTTTCATGGCCATTCAAAGATCATTGAGTCAGTTTTTAATTTGTTTTATTCACTGGATGCATGAATTTGCATTTTCTTATTTGGTTTCTAACGTGAGTCAGCACAATTCAGGATTGTTATTTCAACAAAATGTTTCCCTTGCTTGTCTCGACTGATACATTAACTTTGCGAGTAATAGTAATACTATGTTTCACCTATTGTTTGCCAGAAGTTTGGGGACAACATAGAGACAAACTTAGGAAGGAAAAAAAACACACTCACAGGGTATTTGTTATGGGGACTGGCAACCTTTTAAAAGTGTCAGTTTGAATTCTTTGCTTAGAGATTATGAAGTCTCTGTTGTCGTACTTATATTTTCCACGGCCTTTCAAAAGCCAGAAATATATAGGCTGATTAAGAGGAGCATTTTGAAACCGTAGGAATAGAATAGGGCAGAATAGAATAGAATATCGAATGAATAGAATAGAATATGGAATGAATAGAGAATAGAATAGGAATGGAATAGAATAGAATAAGGAATAGAATAAGGAATAGAATAGAATACAATAGAATAAAAATAGAAATAGGTGTGGAATGGAATAAGGAATTCTTTATTGGCCAACTGTGATTGGACACACAAGGAATTTGTCTTTGGTGCAGATGCTATCAGTGTACATAAAAGGAAAAGAAAGGAAAGGGGAAAAAATACATTCATCAAGAATCATAAGATACAACACTTAGTGATAGTCATAGGATACTAAACCAAGCAATCAAATCATACTAGGAAACTAAATCAACAATAGAAATCATAAAGACACAGGCAACAAGGTTATAGTCACAAGTGGAAGAAGAAGAATAGTAATGCAGTCTTAGTAAATAGTTTGACACTGTTGTGGGAATTAGTTGTTTAGCAGAGTGATGGCGTTTGGGGAAAAACTGCCCTTGTGTCTAGTTGTTCCGGTGTGCAGTTGAAACAATTTATGTCCAGGATGTGAGGGATCTGTAGCTACTTCAATTAATATCATCACTTTAAATCTAGCTACTTCAACCCTGTACTGTTAATCCTGGGATTAATTTTGTGCCTTCCTTTACTTGCAACCGTTCCTTTAGAAATTACGACGCTGGGGGAAAAAGTGACTTACAATCAGTCCTCATATTTACAACCGTCGTAGCATCCCATGGCCAAATGATCAAGGTTTGGGCCCTTGGCAAAAACCAGCATGGATTTGTGATGGTTATGTCCAGGTTGTCATTTGTAGCATTTCCATCTGGCTGTTGGCCAGCAAAGCTGGATTGGCTTAACAGCCCCGTTATTCGTTTAAGAACCGCAATGATTCGCTTAACGGCCGTGGCCAAAGGGTCGTAACATTGGGCCCGACTGACTGAACAATAGCTCTGTTTAACCCCCAAAATCATGGAGCCTTTCAGACAAGAATTCAAATTGTATTGAATGTAGAGCATAGGACTGCAATGGTGGTAGACTGTTAACAGCTGGAATTTAACAGTTTTGGTTTACATTTGTCTCATTGTGTGTTTTGATTGCACGTTTGAAAAGAAGATAGTGTGGTAGAGCTTTAATTGTTTGCAACCTTAAGAGACCAATCGGATGAATTTTTGAATGGAAGGAGCCATTTCTAGCGTGCCAGAATCGGAATTCAGAATATCTTGAATTCAACTCACCCGAATATCTCTCTTTCCTTATTATTGTAAAGTGTCTTGGGATGAAAGAAATATATATATTTCAAATTTTGAAAAAGAAAACAAGCAATGGGAGGGAGGGTGTGATAAACACATTCAGTTCCAGGGCTTGTTGACAAGGAAAACTGCCTAAGTATAGTTCGGAAGGCACCGTTTGATTTAGAGTTTTGTCAGTTGCGTTATTTTTAAGTTGAATGCCTTGCCGTCTGCAGTGGAGGGTCACTGCGTTCAGTAGGATCATTAGGAATTTGTATATATTATTTGCGGTGCCCAAAATAGCATCAGTAGGAGTTACACTGCAGAGCTTCGAATAATCACGGCTAGCATTTGGAAATGTGTGTATGCGTGAATCTGTTGAAGATTTATGTGGTGTCCTGGGGTCTCCTGAGATGGATGGATGGGAGGGAAGGAGGGGGGAAGGAAGGAGATGGAAAGGGGAGGGAGGGAAGGAGGAAAGAAGGGAGGGAGGAAGGAAGGAAGGAGCTGGGAAGAAGAGAGGGAGAGAGGAGAATGGGAACAAGAGAGAGGAAGGAAGGAATGGGAAGAAGAGAGAGGGAAGGAGGGGAATGGGAAGAAGAGGAAGGGAGGAAGTGGTAAGGAGGGAGGGAGGGAGGAAGGAGATTGGGAGGAAGAGAGAGGAAGGAAGGAAGAATGGGAAGAAGAGGGAGGGAGGAAATGGGAAGAAGGGAGGGAGGGAAGAAACAGGAAGAAGAGGGAGGAGGAGGGAAGAAGGAAGGAGATAGGAAGAAGAGGAAGGAAGGAAGGAAATGTACATATGCTGTCGTAGTATCCTTTGATACGTGAGAAAATGGTTGATGTTTGTTGACAAGGTTTTATAAATGGGGATGTATTCTTTTATAGGCCACCATTGTGAGTTAATAGTTGTGAATTCAGGGGTGTTTAAGCAAGGTGGAGAAGCTGAACGTTGTAGATTTTTGTCTGAATTCAGCTTTGTTTACTCTTCCCGTTGTGAGGCAGTGGAACGATGTCAAGATTATCTCCCTTTGAATATAGAGCACGACATCACAAGGAATTGGAGCCGTAAATTTAATACCGGCATCCCTGTGATACGTAAAATAAATTGCCTGCCAGGTTGAAGATAAGTTACTTGGTTTGAGTCCCACTCTGTGTGTGTGTGTGTGTGTGTGTGTGTGTGTGTAAATGCCCCGCCTTTGTGTTTTCAGGGCAGTGTATAATATCAAAAACAAAACGCTGAGTAACCACCACTCACAGCCCAGAGTTTGGCTGTTGTTTTGTGCCACATTTTGCATTTCTGAAGGACCGAGCACAGGTAAAGCTCATGCTGCCTGCATGACGCCATGTCACGAATATTCTGTTATTGTGAAATACGAGCACTATCCATGGAGTTTCACGGTCTTCCGAGCGGAGCCAATAGAAGAGCATGTTTGAACACGATAAATTTTGCAACCTGCAAATGTTATCTTGTGCAAAGGAGCAGCTAAAACCTGGCCATAAAAAAGAAAAGAAAAGAAAAGAGTACAATGGATCCTAGAACTGTGAAATCTATAGTTCATGGGAATATCTTCCAGCCAAAATCCCTGAATCTGTCTGTCTGTCTGCCTGTCTGCCTATCTATCTATCTATCTATCTATCTATCTATCTATCTATCTATCTATCTATCTATCTATCTATCTATCTATCTATCATCTATATAAGTGAAATACCACTCACGCATCATCACGAAGGTGAGGAGGTTGGGGAGGAAGATGGGCCAATCCTGGAGTCTGGGGAAGGCTCGGATGAGGGCTCTGTGTCGGAGGCAGAGAGGGGGCCAGGGCCGTCTGACAGTTATCAGCTGCCTTCGGAGTCAGAGATCAGTGAGGCAGAAGAACAGCTGGAGCCTGTTCCCGGTGTGCGCATGCACAGAGTTGTCAGATGAAGGGAGCAGCTAAAGAACAGGGGTCGACTTGGGAGGAAGGCCACAGGTGGACGATGAATGGCCCCTCCCAGAGGAAATAAAAGAGGAGCAAAAGGGGAGGGGAGTTTGCAGGAGACCATTAGTTCCCTTAATTGGTTCGTGACTCTCCGAGACTCCTGGCCAAGTTCTGCAGATATCAGCCTGGCAGCTCTCCAAGCCAGATAAGGTCTGTGACTCTAAATCCTCCCTTGAAAGACTTTGCTGGAGGTGAATGAGCAGAATTCGCAGTAAATTAATAAAAAGGGTTTTTTGTCTGGACGAGGAGTTTGCTTCATGCTCTTGGGAAGCCTCGGTGAGAACAGTGCTGGGTGCTACCCTAGCTAGAATAGTAAAATGAGATATTGATCATATAAGCTCTTCCTTGTACAATCAATACTTCAAAGGACCTAGAGCCATTTGGAGTATTGAAATAGATAATGCTATCCCACTGGGCAATATAAATGTAAATTAATTGTTATTTATGGTCATGCATTGCTACACACCTGAGCTACGGTTAATCAGATGCAAAGTACACAAGAGTATTATACAGATCCAGAAATACTTTGCTGAAATGGATTACTTGAATCTGTCTAGATGTTTGGCACTGAGTCAACGACGGGTGACCTTGGGGGAGATAAATTCAAGAAGGCCACACCTGCTCCCAGTTGTGGCCACCAGACTATAACAACAGATGTTGAGACTCCAGAAAGAGTGCAGTGAAGAGCAACCAAGATGATGAGGGGACTGGAGGCTAAAACATATGATGAACGGTTGCAGGAACTGGGCCTGGCTAGTCTAGTGAAGAGAAGGACCAGGGGGGACAGGATAGCAGTCTTCCAATATTTGAGGGGCTGCCCCAGAGAGAAGGAAGGAGGCCAAGCTATTTTCCAAAGCACCCGAAGGCCAGACAAGAAATAATGGATGGAAACTGACCAAGGAGAGATTCAACCTAGAACTAAGGACAGTGAGAACAATCAACCCATGGAACAGAAGTTGCCTTCAGAAGTTGTAGGAGCTTCATCACTGGAGGCTTTCAAGAAGAGATTGGACTGCCCTCTGTCAGAAATGGTTAGGGTCTCCTGCTTGGGCGAGGGGGTTGGACTAGATGACCTACAAGGTCCCTTCCAACTCTTTTAATCTGTAAAGGATATTGAGACTCTAGAAAGAGCGCAGAGAAGAGCAACCAAGATGATTAGGAGACTGGAGGCTAAAATATACAAAGAACGGTTGCAGGAACTGGGCTTGGCTAGTCTAGAGAAGAGAAGGACCAGGGGAGACAGGATAGCAGCCTTCCAATATTTGAGGGGCTGCCGCAGAGAGGAGGGGGTCCACCTATTCTCCAAGGCACCTGAATGAACTGCTGTAAGTCGAGGATTTCTGCAAAGGGAGTCTCTACCCTGTCACTCTTCCCCCGAATGTTAAAAATAGCAACAGTGAACCGAACGTGCATTTCCTAAATTGAATAAATTAAAATGCTCTTACAGGCAGCACCCACAGTTGAATGTTTTCGTAGCCGAAAGCAGATGTCTGCAGAAAACCCAATTTTGTTCGGCTGGAATAAGCAGGGAGATTCGAGTGGATTATTTGAAACCTTTTGAGTTTCAAGTAAACCATTATTCGGGCACCTGTGCCGGTTGGAGAAGGAGAAACCACATTTCCACAGTTCGTTGCTTTAGAAAAACACCCCTTTCTTAGCAGCTGCTCCCTCTGTGCTATTCATAGAGAGCTGCTGACATTCGCCGATCTGCTGCTGTCACCATAAATCTGTATTTTCGAACCGCTGGACCTGTGTGGCCTGAGGTTGCATTTTTAAAGGGAAAAGACCATATATCACGGTGATCTTATTACCCCGGCCTTAATAATTCCACTTTATAAGGCCTTGGTAAGGCCACGCTTGGAATACTGCATCCAGTTTTGGTTGCCACGATGTAGAAAAAGATGTGGAGAGGCTAGAAAGAGTGCAGAGAAGAGCAACAAAGAGGATTAGGGGACTGGAGGCTAAAACCTATGAAGAACGGTTGCAGGAACTGGGTATGTCTAGTTTAATAGAAAGGAGGACTAGGGGAGACATGATAGCAGTCTTCCAATATCTCAGGGGTTGCCCCAAAGAAGAGGGCAACTACTCTCCAAAGCACCTGAGGGTAGAACAAGAAGCAATGGGTGGAAACTAATCAAGGAGAGAAGCAACCTAGAACTAAGGGGAAATTTCCTGACAGTGAGAACAATTAATCAGTAGAACTATTTGCCTCCAGAATTATTATTATTATTATTTATTCACATTTCTAAACCGCCCCCTCTCCCAAAAAGGGAGAAGTTGTGAATGCTCCAACACTGGAAGTTTTTAAGAAGATGTTGGATAACCATTTGTCTGAAGTGGTGTAGGGCAGGGGTCACCAACCTTTCGGACCTCAGAGTCCACTACATTCATAATTTTAAATCCCGCGGACCACTAATAAGAATTTTTTAAAAAGATAAATAGTTTTTAGTGCAATATAGATAATGCAAATAATTTTTATGTGGGCCACCAAAATGTTCTCTTGGACCACCAGTGGTCCATGGAGCACTGGTTGGTGACCACTGGTGTAGGGTGTCTTGCCTAAGCAGAGGGCTGGACTAGAAGACCTCCAAGGTCCCTTGATCTATTCTATTCTATTCTATTCTATTCTATTCTATTCTATTCTATTCTACTTGACTCTACTCTCTGTTCTTATTCTATTCTATTCTATTCTATTCTATTCTATTCTATTCTATTCTATTCTATTCTATTCTCTGTTCTCATTCTTTTCTATTCCATTCCCTTCCATTCTCTATTCCACTCCACTCCACTCCATTCCCTTAGAAAGCAATTGTAAAGAAATTTCTTTCTTTTTTTAATATTTGGGCATCTCTGGCTCACTCCGTCATAAGTTCTCGCTCGCTCTGAACCTCTTGCTGTTCAAACCCCAGGTAGGCCGCCAATCTTTCAATTTCTTCCAAACCTTTGCAAACGTCGAACACGTCGACCTCCACCGACAGCGTCGCCGTCTCCCTTAAAGAGCCTTCTTCCCTCTGAACGGTAACGGTATACCTGTCAGACAACAGATACGTCGCTTGGTTCACGATGCGATGGCTGGCGTAGTGTTTGACGCCCGCCTCCTGCAAGAAATCTTCCATGGCGGCATTTTCTCGTTCCTCGGTCTTCAAATCCAGGCGGAGATGCGCTGCTAGATAGGCGGTGATCTCCCTCTCGCCGACCAACTCGGCGAAGGCAGAAGTAAATTTCGGAGCTGCGTTCGAATCCAGCTGTTGATGCTGGATTTTGAGCAGAGCTTCCCCCTCTTCCGTTTTCTGTTTGGGCGACTTCCTGCAGACAAGAGCGTTGTCCCACTGGACATCATTGGCCGTCTTCTGGAACGAAGTTTCCCGTGGATCAGGGACTGGATTGGGCGCTTTTTCCTCAGCTTGCTCCTCCAGCTTATCTGTAGCTTCCTCCTCCCGAGATTCTACTATGAGAAACCATTCTTCGTCCCTTCGACTCAGCCACAGTCCAGCCATTGCTAGGTCGTCCGAAGCCGTGTCATAGTAATGATGCGTCTGAGTGACGGCCTCCATGTATTTGGCGCCCACCGTCAACAGTTTAGCCATACTGTCTTCTGTTACCCAAAACGTTTCCTTCAGCTGGACTTTGGGCCTCTGGAGAAATTCCCACTTTGCTTCCATGTTCCTGGAAGACAGAAAATATATTGAAATGAGGGTTTGATTTTGTGGTGGTTTTCTTGCAGACATTTCATGACCCAACTAGATAACATCATCAGTGCTAGAAGAGAATGGGGTTTAGAGAGAGGATGAGGATCAGGAGGAAGAAATGGAGGAGGAAGAGGAGGAGGAGGAGAACTGTGGGGTCCTTGGTGCTCTCTGAACTTGGTGGTTTTCCTGCAGACATTTCATGGCCCAACTAAGTAACATCATCAGCGTTATAGCGCTACTTTTTAAGAGTTTTAAATACATGGTATATACTGGGAGCAATCTAAAGCCGCAAGTTGGGAGCAGGGCTATATTTCCATTTAAATAAATATATGAAACAAATGGTTTTAATACTCACCCTGTATCTATACCCAAGATTTTAAAGAAGGCAGCTCTTTAGGTGAAGCTTTCGTAATCGTTATTTTCCTTTCCTCCGTTCAGTTGCGTAAGGGAGTGAGGCAGAACTTTTCTTGCTAATGGCCTCCCCTTCAAAGCAACCTCCGTCTACCTCTCTTTTGAGATTATGAAATGACTGCTTAGAATGACCATGGCAACTAGGGATGTAGCAACGGCTTGTAGTTACTATTAGTAGAAACGTCATGGGTGACTGTCCTGCTGCAAAGGAGGTTTTTTGCCTCCTTGTCATTTACGGTAACCATGCCCTGCTCAGTTTCGGTGTCACAACAAAACTAAAAGCATGGACAAGCAAAACTATCGAGTCTTTACCGTTCCAGAACGGTCTGTATTTCATCCCGGCGTTTAGAGCCTTTCGTAAATATTCCTAACCGATCTGAAGATTGCGAAGAATTCGCCCAGGATTCGGGATAATAGTGCCTGGTAAATAGATTATTAGCTACATTCTTTACAGGTAAACGGGAAATGCTGCCAGTTTATAAGGAAAATTTATAAGAGCTCGGTGGCACAGTGGTTAAGAGTGCAGTACTGCAGGCTACTTCCACTGACTGCTAGCTGCAGTTCGGCAGTTCGAATCTCACCAGGCTCAAGGTTGACTCGGGTTTCCATCCTTCCGAGGTGGGTAAAATGAGGACCCAGATTGTTGGGGGCAAGAGGCTGACGTTGTAAACCGCTTAGAAAGGGCTGTAAAGCACTATGAAGCGGTATATAAGTCTAAGGCCTAGCGGTATTGCTATCTATCTATGTCTGTCTGTCTATATCTATCTATATCTCTATATCTATCTAAGAGCCTTAGTGGTACAGTGGTTAGAATGCAGTATTGCTAATTCTGCCAACTTCCATCAGTTCGATTCTCATCGGCTCAAAGTTGACTCAGCCTTCCATCCTCCGAGGTGGGTCAAATGAGGACACAAAATGTTTGGGGGCTGACTCTCTAAACCGCTTAGAGAGGGCTGTCAAGCACTGTGAAGCAGTATATAAGTCTAAGGGATAAATGCTAGTCCTTCCTTCCTTTCTTCCGTGGTGGTGCAACGGCTAGAATGCAGGATTGCAGGCTGACTCTGCCCGCTGCCAGGAGTTCGATCCTGATGGGCTCAAGGTTTGACTCAGCCTTCTGTCCTTCCGAGGCTGGTAAAACGAGGACCCAGATTGTTGGGGTCAGTAGGCTGACTCTGTAAACCGCTTAGAGAGGACTGGAAAGCACTATGAAGCGGGATATAAGTGTAAGCGCTGTTGTTAAAATGAAGGTAGCTCATAATGTGCGTTCAATACTGTTCATTTTCACAGGACTTGCAACGTGCAGTTAGCTAAAAAAAAATGTATTTAGGGAACAAGCGTGGTGTTCTTTTTTTTCTGGGAAAAGATCTCTAACCTGGATTGCTTTGTTTTCTCTGACTGTTCAGCAGTTTCATAAGCAGATGGCTTGTAATGTTTTTTCTGCCTTAGATTTGCCAAGGTTAAGGATTGTGAAAACTGATTTGCAAATTATCCATTGTTTACTAAGTGGTCAAAGAAATGCGAACATTAAAGCAGGAGGTTTGATCTCGATATCATCCAGTTTTTAGCAAAACTATATCATTGGGCTGGAAAATTTAGTTAAATGCTCTCCCATTACAGGTGATATTGGGTTAGGCGGTTTTGAGGTGGGGAAATTTAGCAGTAGTTTGATTCCCTATAAAATGAGTTGTTCATTTCATTAATGTGCCATAGAACTAATTTAAAAGAATAGGTGTATCACTTCTCTGCATGTGGCTTTAAATTAGTTCAGAAAGGCTTGTCCTTCAGTTAGAACATAGATCCTAGAATAACAGAGTTGGAAGGGACCTTCCAACATCTTTTTTTTACGGAGACTCGAGTGCAGAGAAGAACAAATGGGCCACCGTTAAACGCGATTGACTTATTGCCCCCGAATTCTTTTTAAAAACCAAGCGCAAAACTATTCCCAGCAATCCAACTTCCAGGAAACGGATTGATCGAGGGAAAAGTTTACTCAGATTAATAATCAACCGTCTTTATTTGGGCAATCCGCTTCAGATTAATATATATATATAAAAGGCATGTAATTTAAGGCATTTTTTCTTCGTGGCTGCTAAGAAGCTGAAAAAGGCGCAGTTTAGGGTAGATTTAGAAAATGAATAAGGAATGGGCCTTATATATTCCTTCCTTCGTGTCTGAGCGTAATCTGCTCTTCGTCTTTACATTCTAAAAACAATCGGAGGAATTTTGACATCATGTCTCCCTCGTGAATTCAGGAAGATGTAAACAAGCGTAAAACCGACACGCTGCTCCTTGTATCACACACAATCTGGAGCGAAAAAAGCCAATTACACAATGACGTTCGAGGAATGTCGTAGATAGTTGCACAGGTCCAGGGCGTACGGTTGTGAAATATGTTTGTGAATCTCTGCACATGTTTTCATGCCTTGGTTTTTAGGGGGAGTGAGAGTTAGCCTGCCTTTCATGAATACAGGAAGTCCTCAACTTACAACAGCTCCGTTTAGTGATCTTTCAAAGGTCACTAAATGACCTTCAACTTATGACCACTGCAGCATCCCCTTGGTTATGAGATCAAAGTTTAGATGTTTGGCCACTGACTCGTATTTATGACGGTCACAGTGATCCCCTTTTGCGATGACCTGACAAGCGAGATTCACTTAACAACCGTGTTACTAACTTAACAGCTGCCGCTGCGAACAACAGACTCACTTAAGAACGGTGGCAGGAAAGGTTGTAGAATGGGGGCAAGCTCACTGAACAGATGTTTCACTTAGCAACAGAACTGTTGGGCTCAATTGTGGTCGTAAATTGAGGACTACTTGAAGGAGATGTTAGCCCAAATCTATGCAAATATCTTGTTTCTCATCCTCCCATTAAAGTCCCCACGGTGACTATTACTCGTTCTGCCTTTGAAAATTAAGACGGAAGTATATATACTGAAATCTGGAGGTTGGCTTGTGACGGTAGCCATTTTTTTTCTTGCTGCTTCTTTATAAGATAAGCACCTTTGTAGTACCCGTTTGCTCAAATGTATAAGAAATATTAGCCGGTGTTCCCTGGATATTTATTTATTTATAGGGGGGAAATGTCCAGACCGAACGTAATTTCTAATATTGGATTTTCCTGCTAACTAGAGGGAGCCCCCTTGTGGAGTACTGTGCAGCCGTTACCATGGCAACTCCACGGCGCTGTACAGTTGAAGCCATTTTACGGCAGTACAGTAGAAGCCATTAAAAGGCACAACAGGCTGCATCTTAACAGAACACACACCCAGAACACATACCCCAATATTTTTCTCCTCGCTGTACCAAGTTTGGTTGAAATTGCTCAAGGCGTTCCAGAGTTATGCTGGAACACATACACAGAGAGAGCCATTTATATATATATTTAGAAAGAAATATTATAGTCACCATGTTTTTTCGGCAAACGTCTCGGGTTTTTTTCTTTTGTTTAAAGAGCCAGTTTTAAAAAAACAAACAAGCACACATAAGCCATGCATACAATAGTTTATGGAGCATACAATGGTTTACAGAATATTTTGGGGACAAACAGATATCTGTCCTCTAGGGAGCTGACAATGGAAGTTGTTGTCTTTTCAGTGCCATTTATAGCTGCCCGCCTGTCTCCAAAACCCCTCCATAGTAGTATTGTTATCCCAGATAACCTGGGGGAGGGGGAGGAACTCTCTAAAAGTAATTTTCCTCTTCTAGGGTTGCTAGACAGCAAATCTTCCTTGCAGAAGCAGGCAAGCAATCTATTAAAAAGACTGAAGATCAGCAATAATCAGTTATGCTAATTTTGTGTCTTGAATTTAATTAATAGACCTGTGGTTCAGGCCAAGTCCAATTACTGATTTGGAGAGTAGAATAGAGTAAGGATAGGAGTAGAGTAGAATAGAATAGAAATTGGGTAGAGTAGAGTAGAGAAGAATAGGAATAGGGTAGAACAGAGAGTAGAGTAGAGTAGGGATAGGAATAGGAGTGGAGTAGAGTAGGAATAGGAATAGGGTACAAAAGGAATAGGAGTAGAGTAGAGTAAGTAGAGTACACATAGGGTAGAATAGAGTAGAGTAGAAAAGAATAGAGTAGGAATAGGAGTAGAGTAGAACAGGAATAGGAGTAGAGTAGAGTAGAGTAGAGTAGGAATAGGAATAGGTTAGGGGAGAGTAGAGTAGAATAAAATAGAGTAGGAATAGCAGTAGAGTAGAAAAGGAATAGAGTAGAACAGGAATAGGAGTAGAGTAGAGTAGGAATAGGAATAGGAATAGGTTAGGGGAGAGTAGAGTAGAATAAAATAGAGTAGGAATAGCAGTAGAGTAGAAAAGGAATAGAGTAGAATAGGAATAGGGTAGAGTAGAGTAGGAATAGGGTAGAGTAGAGTAGAATAGAGTAAAGTAGAATAGAGTAGGAATATGGAATAGAGTAAAGTAGAATATAATAGAATAGAAAGGAATAGAGTAGAATAGAATAGAAGAATAGAGTAGGAATAGGAAAGGAATTTGTCTCAATTGCATAAGCTCTCAGTGTACGTAACAAGCAAAAAGCGATAAATCATAATCATATAATTTATAAAGCCAGAAGTTATGAAAAACTTCCCTTTGCTAGGAGCAATCGTTGTTCTGCCTTTGCCATTTAAGGAGAAAAAAAATGACAGCTCTTAATTGTCGCATCTTAATTGTCTTTTTCAGGAAAAAAAAAACCACTTCTGAGAGATGTGCTACGTTGTCTCACTGCTGTTTAATTGCCTGCACTTAAAACTGAAGAGGAAACTTCATTATGGGTAAGTTTTAATTCATCATGAACGGAAAGATTGATGGATGGGACAAAATCACATTTTGTCTTGGGATCTTAACTGAAATGAAGAAGTAGTCCTGGACTTAGCCTGTTTCCCCTGAAAACAAGACCTCCCCCGGTAATAAGCCCAATTGGGCTTTTGAGCTCATGCGCTAAAATAAGCCCTCCCCCCCAAAATAAGCCTTCCCCCATAAATCTTGCAACACAGCAGCAGCCACGAGGTGACCACGCTGGCTGCCTCCTGCACCTCAAAAATAATAAGAAATATTATTTCTTATTATTGGCCACAAATAAGGCCAAGGGCTTATTTCAGGGGTCAAAAGAAAATGATCACTTAGCCACGTAAACGTTGGGCAATTGTGGTTGTACGTTGAGGACTATCTGCCGTTGTGCTTTTCATGTTCACTAGATGGTGCTGCTGAACAGGGTATGATTCTAGGAATCCAGCTGATCCTTTGTAATAATCTTGTCAAATGCGGCACAAGGATCTGAAAAACGGGGCTGGAACTGGATGGAGAAATGGAAAATGTGTCTCTCAAAATACTCCGCCTTTCGTCGTGGAACTCCCAAAAATCCTGATAGATATTATAGCTAAGCAGGCATTCTTGCAAAATCCCAGAATTCTTTCCAATCTGGCTGTTATCTGGCAATTAAAATTACTTCATTTGGAATTAATAGAATAGAATAGAATAGAATAGGAGAATGTAGAATAGAATAGAATAGAATAGAATAGAATAGAATAGAGAATGTAGAATAGAATTTAATAGAATAGCATAGCATAGCATAGAAAAGAAATTGGGAATGGAATGGAATCAGAATAAAATAGAATAGAATAGGAAAATGTAGAACAGAATAGAACAGAATAGAATAACAGAGTTGGAAAGGACCTTGGAGGTCTTCTAGTCCAACAACTTGCCTCCAGAGGTTGTGAATGCTCCAACACTGGAAGTTTTTAAGAAGAGGTTGGACAGCCATTTGTCTGAAATGTTGTAAGGTTTCCTGCCTAAGCAGGGGGTTGGACTAGAAGACCTCCAAGGTCCTCCATTGTTCCAATCCTGGCCTTTGTACTTAGACTTAAAAAAAAAAACCTGTGTGATGTTACTTCTGATGTTACCACCACCCTTTTTGTTGAAATTTGGGGGGATGACATAGCCATCAGTAAGATCTCCCACAAGTCTTTGTTTGATCTCTGATGTCTTTGTGCCAGGTGCCTCTCTGTCATTTTCTTGGCAGACCCTACCAAGCGGTTTGCCAGTCTAGCCTCCAGCCCGATCTTCCACAGAGGCATCCCATTTCAAGTCCCAAACATGCCTGATCCTGCTTAGTTTTCATGCTCCCAACGAGGTGCTGCTTTCACCGCTAAAAAAAACAATAACCCACTTTGAGCCTTGGTTCAAATGGAGCAGGATGCTATTCTCAGAGCTCAGAATTGCGTTTGACCCAATAGGTCCGACAGCGGCCAGTCTCTGGGTTTTTGGAAATTCAAATCTGTAGAAATAATGTCCTTCGACAATCTTAAGGAAATGTAAAACAAAAAACGGGGGGCGGGGGAACCCAAAACAGGTGGGCTTTGGGGGACACGCTGCTCAAATTGTTTTTAGTTTTTATAAGCAGTTTCATGTTGCTTACGTTTTACATGGCTGTGCATATTGGTTATGAGGTTATTTCTTCTTCTTCTTCTTTCTTCTTTCTTCTTCTTCTTCTTCTTCTTCTTCTTCTTCTTCTTCTTCTTCTTCTTCTTCTTCTTTTTCTTCCTCCTCCTCCTCCATCCTCCTCTTCCTCCATTTCCTCCTCCTCCTCCTCCTCCTCCTCCTCCTCCTCCTCCTCCTCCTCCTCCTCCTCCTCCTCCTCCTCCTCCTCCTCCTCCTCCTCCTCCTCCTCCTCCTCCTCCTCCTCCTCCTCCTCCTCCTCCTCCCGCTCTTCCTCCAGGTTGGAGAAGAAGGATAGAGCTGATTTGCTAGCATTTCTTCTTCTTCCTTCTTCTTCTATCTTCCTTCTTCTTCTTCTATCTTCCTCCTCCTCCTCCTTCTCCTCCTTCTCCTTCTCCTTTTTCTTCTCCTCCTCCTCCACAGTTCCCAATTGTTTGCTCCTCCCTCCTCAGTCATTGTGGTTATCTTTCGATGGATGGAGTTTCTAACCTAGGCTTCTTCTTGACCTTCCAGCAGTTCTCCCTTTAACCTATAACATCAGCAGTGGTGGCTGAGCTGAAGTTCCTGCATCCCAAGAAGAGAATGTATAAAAGGAATGGCCTCATGGCCAATGTGACGGTGACCTCCGCCACTCCAGAGGTAACCCTCTCTCTCCATGCCAACTCAGAACAAACCATAATTTAGATGGGCATCTTCTCTAGTTCATGTCTTCAGATCGTTTAGAGAAATCGTGCTGCACTCAGAACGATTACATTTGTCAACTACTGTCTTCGATGGGCATACGATTCTACCCAGACCACTCAATGGAGGTTGGTGGGAAATGCAAATATTCGTGAGGATGTCAGCCTCTGCTTCGCTTGCTTGCTTGCTATCGGCTGCCATAGAAACAGGGAGGGTGGGGGCATGGTATTTAGGAAGGGAATCGTGTGGTACTGGAGAAGTAAGTGGAAGGGAATTTTGTGCATGCAGTGCTTCTCAACCTGTGGGTCGGGACCCCTTTGGGTCTCGAACGACCCTTTCACAGGAAGCGCCTAAGCCCATTGGAAAACACATATTTTCCAAAAAAAATACGGGAAACATGAAATAATTTTATAGTTGGGGGTCACCACAACATGAGGAAATGGTCGCAGCATTAGGAAGGTTGAGACCCACCGCCTTAGGGAGTTGCAGATTGGGCATTGGGAGGGGAAAATGGGGGGAAGGTGCTGGGTGAATGCTTGATATGTACCTGTTCACTCCTTTTTGGCTCAGATCTTGCTTTCCTTTTCGCTGCTATCAGTTCATATCTGGTAAAAGTACTTTACCTCTATTCAAATGGAGTTGAGGTTTTTCTTTGTTGGATACAGAAGGAGGCATGCCTGACATTAAGCAAACCCCACTCTCTACAACCCTGATGATGTTACATAGTATGGTAATGAAACATCCGCAAGAAGCTGTTCTGACCGAGGCTTCCTGAGAGCATGACAAAAAACCCTCTTATTAATTGACTGTGAATTCTGCTCATTCACATCCAGCAAAGTCTTTCAAGGGAGGATTTACAGTCACAGACCTTCTCTGGCTTGGAGAGCAGCCAAATTGATATTGGCAAAACTTGGCAAGGAGTCTCGGAGAGTCACGAACCAATGAAGCGAACTAACGGACTCCTGCAAACTCCACTCCCCTTTCGCTCCTCTTTTATTTCCTCTGGGAGGGGCCATTCATCGTCCACTTGGGGCCTTATTCCCAAGTTGACCCCTGTTCTTTAGCTGTTCCCTTCGTCTGTCCACTCTGTGCATGCGCACACTGAACAGGCTCCAGCTATTCTTCTGCCTCACTGATGTCTGACTCCGAAGGCAGCTGATAAGTGGCATACGGCTCTGGCCCCCTCTCTGCCTCCGACACAGAGCCCTCATCAGAGCCTTCCCCAGACTCCAGGACTGGCCCATCTTCCTCCCCAACCTCCTCACTGTCCGAATCTGCTGCCAGCTCCGCTGGCCACTGGTGGGCCCCAACAGAAGCTCCAAAATTAGAATTCCTTAAAAGTCGAGAATAGGTTCATAAACTAAAATAAAAATTTGGGAGTAGAAGAATTTAATCACCTGAACACTCTTTTTCTTGATTTTAGCCGAATCCCCGCCATGTTCCTGAAGTGACGCTTCCTTGAATGTTCACTGTTTTAATTTCCGAAACGGAGACTAGATTTATCCATGGGCTTAAAACTCTTTCCTGCTAAGTGAACAGGATCCATCGGAAGGGCTGCAAAAGGATTTCCTCCCTTCTCCTGTACTGTCAAGAAAGGCTTTTCAGTGACAGATGTAAAGGCCAAACTGCAAACAGCTTTCAGATTAGCTAACTAGCGGAATCGCACAGCTGTGAAACAACTCCAGATGTGGGCGGGGGGGGAATGTTGTGCGGTGGTTCTCGGGAGTCGACTTCATGGAAGAGAGCATGTCCCTCATCTGGGCAGCCTCATCGCTTTCGTGGATGGCCATGTGGGAATTAAAAGCAAATATTTATTTAATCAACAAATTTACACATGCTGCTTGCTAATCGCTTCTTAAACATTTACAAGTGGAAAGGATTTTCAGGGAAATACTTTTTTTTTTTTTTAGGATTATGATCACGGATGGCTTTGCTTTGTTTCATCTATGAAAATTTGTAAGTCTTGTAAAATACATTGCCATTCCTCTGCCTCCTCCTTTTTCTTCTCTTTCCCTTCTTCCTTTTTCTTCCTTCCTTTCTTTCCTTCTTTCCTTCCTTCTCCTCCTCCTCTTTCTCCTCCTTCCTTCCTTTTCTTCCTTCCTTTGTTCTTTCCTTCCTCCTCCTCCCTCTTATTCTTCCTCTATTTCTCCTCCTCCTCCTTTTCTGTCCTCCTCTTTCTCTTTCTCCTCCTCCTTTTCCTTCTTTCCTCCTCCTCCTCCTCCCGCTCCCTCTCCCTCTCCTTCCCTTCCTCCCTTTTTTTTCTATCCTCCATCCTTCTCTTTCTGTCTCTTTCTCCTCCTCCTTTTCCTTCTTTCCTCTCCTTCTCTATCTTTCTTTTTCTCCCTTTGCTTCTGTCCTTCTCCCCCTTCCTTCTCCTCCTCCTCCTCCTCCTCCTCCTCCTCCTCCTCCTCCTCCTCCTCCTCCTCCTCCTCCTCCTCCTGATAGTTATCATATGCTGTCCAGTCTTTTAGGCCACAAATTAGTTTAGGAAACTTCTACTGTTGTTTTTATACACTTGAGTTACAGCAATTAACTTCTAACGTCTTGCAGATGGAAATAATTTGCTGAACCCATTTTCTCAGCACAGAGAAATTCTTCCCATGTTTGTTCAAAAATAGACACTGTCACACAAAAGCACTTCAAAGATAAACCGTTCCTAAGGCTGCAATCTCGGTTTGGTTCCGAGCATCCGTTTCAAATATCTTGGTTTCAAAACAGGGCAGAATTATTCTGCATCCATATTAATGGCATTACGGTTTCTTTCCATTCCGTTTCACCGTGTGATTTTTCAGACAACACACTTAAAGAGTTGGGACTGTTGATCTTGACGGCGTTTCTAACAATTGAATTGTTTTGGAGCTGATGGAACTCCGTGCAAACTTTAGGAGAGCTGTTTTTTTTTTTTTAAGTACAGCTTCTCCTTCCTTACTAAACCTGTCTAGGATTGCAACCTTGCTTTTAAACTGTGTGTTGTGGCCTGCCAGCGGATCTTGCAGCAGATTCGGACAGTGAGAAGGTTGGGGAGGAAGATGGGCCAGTCCTGGAGTCTGGGGAAGGCTCTGATGAGGGCTCTGTGTCGGAGGCAGAGAGGGGGCCAGAGCCGTCTGACGGTTCTCAGCTGCCTTCGGAGTCAGACATCAGTGAGGCAGAAGAACAGCTGGAGCCTGTTCCCAGTGTGCGCATGCGCAGAGTGGCCAGAGGAAGGGAAGAGCTAAAGAACAGGGGTCAACTTGGGAGTAAGGCCACAGGTGGACGATGAATGGCCCCTCCCAGAGGAAATAAAAGAGGAGCGGAAGGGGAGTGGAGTTTGCAGGAGACAATCAGTTCGCTTCATTGGTTCGTGACTCTTGGAGACTCCTTGCCAAGTTTTGCAGATATCAGCCTGGCAGCTCTCCAAGCCAGGTAAGGTCTGTGACTGTAAATCCTCTTTCGAAAGACTTTGCTGGATGTGAATGAGCAGAATTCACAGTCCATTAATAAAAGGGGTTTTGGTCGGGACAAGGAGATGGCTTCATGCTCTCGGGAAGCCTCGGTCCGAACATTAACAGTCACCCAGTTGTTAAGCGAATCCGTTTTCCCCATTGACTTCGCTCATCAGAACGGTCGCAAAAGGGGATCATATGACCCCCCCCCACACACACACACACGGGAGCCTGTGACCATCATAAATATGAGTCAGTGGCCAAGAGTCCAAATTTTAATCAGGTGGCCATAGTTATACAATACAATAGCAGACTTAGAAGGGACCTTGGAGGTCTTCTAGTCCAACCCCCTGCCTAGGCAGGAAACCCTATACCATTTCAGACAAATGGCTCTCCAACATCTTCTTTAAAAGTTACTGCAACCGTCCTTAGTGTGAAAAACCTGCAGTTTTTCAGTGCAGTTCAAACGGCCGCTAAACAGACTGTCGTAAGTTAAGAACTAACTAATTGTGTATCAGCTGTTAGGGAGCAAGAGAATTGTTGTGTTACAGCACCTGTGTTTTCATTCTGTTTGTCTTACGAATATTTTATCACAGATTATTTTAATGTCTTTAGGCTGCAAGCCACCCCCAGAGTTGCTTCGAAACTAAAGGGGCAGCAAATAAATAAAGCAGAAATTAAAATAAATGAAGCCCTCCTTCCTTTCTTTCTCTCTCCCCCCCCCCCTTCTAGGGCAGTAGCAGTTCTGACTCGCTGGAAGGACGGAGTTCGGATTATGCTCACAAGAGCTACGATGCTGTCGTTTTTGACGTGCTCAAAGTAACTCCAGAGGAGTTTGCGGTGAGTGGAAAAGCTTTGCATCTTGTTCTGTGCCGAATAGTAGTAGCCATAAGTAGAAAATTAAGTTCCCACTCAGTTAGTAGTAGTCAGTTGATTTCCACACATTAGATCAATACGTTCTTTCTCTCTTCCTCCCTCTCTTCCTCCCTCCCTCTTTCTCCCCCCCTCTCTCCCTTTCTCTTCCCTCTCTCCCTCGCCTTCTGTTTCTCTCTCACTCCCTCTCTCTCCTCCTTCTTTCCCCCTCTCTCTTCCTTCCTTTCTCTCTCCCTCTCTCTCCTCCCTCTCTCCCTTGCCTTCTGTTTCTCTCCCTCCCTCCCTTCCTCTCTCTCCCTCTCTCTCTCCCTCTCTCCCTTGCCCTCTATTCCTCTCCCCCTCTTTCTCCTTCCTCCCTCTCCCTCCTCCCTCTTTCCCTCGCCTTCCGTTTTTCTCTCTCCCTCTCCTTCCTCTTTCTCTTGCCTTCTATTTCTCTCCTTTCCTCTCCCCCTCTCTCTCCACCCTCCCTTCCTCTTTCTCTTTCTCTCTCCTCCCTCTCTCCCTTGCCTTCTGTTTCTCTACCTCCCTCTTTCTCCTTCTCACCTCTCCCTCCCTTTCCCCTCTCCTCCTCCTCCTTCTCTCCCTCTCTCTCCTCCCTCCCTTTCTCTCACCATGTTACTAACTTAACATCTGCAGTGATTCACTTAACAACTGTGGCAAAATGGGCCAAAACTCACTTAATAAATTTTTTACTTCACTTTGGGTCCAATTGTAGTCGTACGTCCGGGGGGCTCCCCGTACAGCGTTCCAAAAAGATTGAAATAATTCCCGAATGAACTAATTTGGCACACCTTTTGCCTCTTAGGCAAGCCGTAAATAAGGGACAACCTCAACTGCCCTTGGGGATAGGTGAGGAAAATCAAAATGCACCCTCTTGGTCATTGGGGTTAACCCAAGAGACCATGAATGATTTGGTTCACCACAAACAGCCAGTGAATTTAGACACACTGGCAGCTTTCTTAACAGACCCACAATGGACTTGCCAGATTTTGGTGTTTCGGAAATGTATAATCATTCTTCCTCTCCTTTTTGTGACAGAGTCAGATTACACTGATGGATATGCCAGTATTTAAAGCTATACAGCCAGAGGTAAGTGCCTTTTTTATGATAAAACGTTGCTAAGAAGAGCTCTTAGGCTCTGGTTTGTTAAGACATATAAAGAGATGTTAATGAATCCTGCTGAATCAAGTAACCTGCCTGTGCTTTCTGGATTTGATTTCTGAAACGAACTTTTGACAGCTTGCACCTGAAGCTGTACTAGCCACGCCTTCATTTCACACGGTCTCCACCCCGCTTCAAAACCGAGAAGCCACCTCTGTCCGATTACGTAGCCTGCAGTAGCGGGGTTGACTTCATTAACGGGACGAATTGAGCCAGAAAGGAGATGCCCCATCCATTTGAACCCTCGGTAGCAGAGTGAGGGCTGGACGCCCGCCAAAAATTATTATTACTCAACCTTCCTAAAGTTTCTATAGGACTCATATGTTTGACGGCACATGGCCAAAGTGGCTCCACTAAAATTTGGCAGAAGACAAGGAAGGGAGTACAAAAATGGCAGATGTTGTAATACACAGAGGCTGTGTGTTGTTGTTTTTTAATTTCCCGAGAAATAGACGAAATGGTTATTTTTCTTTCAAATTTCTAGTAAACGTAGCCAGAACATTTGATATACGACTGTTTATCTGTGTTTTTTTAATAGGCAACATATGTCCTGTGTCCCCAGAACTAATTTGACTTCTGATGATTACGCTGCTAACTTTTCTAGCTGACTATTTTAAAACTTTGCTTTCAGTAAAAAATCTCTTTCTCTTGTAGGCAAGATTATTCCTAACTTTTGAGTAAAAACTCTCTTTCTCTTGTAAGCAGGATTTTTCCTAACTTTGTTGAGTAAAAACTCTCTTTATTTTGTAGGTAGGATTATTCTATCTCTTTCTCTTGTAGGCAGGACTTTCAAGTGGTGATATCTTTTTTGATCAAACCATGGGATAATCTGCTCCTCCTCTTCTCCTCCTCCTCTTTCCCTCTTCAACATAATCTGCTCTCCTCCTCCTTCCTTCTTCAACATAATTTCCTCCTCCTCCTCTTCTTCTTTTCTTCTCCTTCTCCTTCCTTCTTCAACATAATCTGTTCTCCTCCTCCTCTTCCTCCTCCTCCTCCTCCTCCTCCAGTAGTATTATTACTACTGCTACTACTATTATTAAACTTAGAGAACATGTATTCAGTAAAGCATTTTCCTGCCACTGAAGCAGAGAGAAGAATTGTTACCCTGACGGCATCCTAATAAAAACTACAAATCTAATTTTCTGCGCCTGTCAGAAGGTTCTCCTTATCTCCAATTCAGAAATAAATAAAAGGAAAACGTTTGGAAAAAGAGATGGTTTGCCACTCTACTCCAGATGCGCCCTGTAGTAACGGAAAAACCATTAGGAGCTTTATAGAGTGAAAAATAGCTAAATGGGTTTTACGTCTACGGTTTCTACTTGCGCTCAGCATCGGCGCACCCAAAATCTCAGCAAATTTATTCACATTACCCTTGTCTTGTTTAGTTAGTGTTTATATCACAAATATTACCGAGCTTAGGGTTGGCAGTACAAATATACCATGGTAGATTAAATAAAAATATTCTCATTTAAGTGGCTTGCCTTGTGGCAAGGAATGGCTTAGCTCAGGGAGTGATATAGTTCTGACCGAGGCTTCCTAAGAGCACAAAGCAAACTCCTTGTCCCTTTTTATTAATTGGCTGTGAATTCTGCTCCTTTCACATCCAGCAAAATCTTTCAAGGGAGGATTTACAGTCACAGACCTTCTCTGGCTTGGAGAGCTGCCAGGCCGATCTCTGCAGAACTTGGCAAGGAGTCTTGGAGAGTCACGAACCAATGAAGCAAACTAATGGTCTCCTGCAAACTCCACTCCCCTTTCGCTCCTCTTTTGTTTCGTCTGGGAGGGGCCATTCATCGTCCACCTTACTCCAAGTCGACCCCTGTCCTTTAGCTGCTCCCTTCATGTGGAAACTCTATGCATGCGCACACTGGGAACAGTCTCCAGCTGTTCTTCTGCCTCACTGATGTCCGACTCCGAAGGCAGCTGATAACTGTCAGAGGGCCTTGGCCCCCTCTCTGCCTCCGACACAGATCCCTCACCAGAGCCTTCCCCAGACGCCAGGACTGGCCCATCTTCCTCCCCAACCTCCTCACTGTCCGAATCCGCTGCCAGCTCTGCTGGCTGCTGGCGGCCAACAACAGACATAAGAAATACATCTCTTTTTCTCCGTGATATGTTTTCCTTACAGCAAAAGAGAGGGAGAGAGGTCGGTCAGCGAAATACCTGTGGCTTTTCTAAGAAGTGTGCAAGGCCCGCCACAGTGGCATTGTGTGCAAAGGGGGCTAGCACCAGCATCTGTCCTCAAAGCCCGCTTGTTTCCAGCTGAAGGTTGCTTCGGATTGTAAACGATATGTCAGAGGGAGCAGAAGTAGCTGATTCTTGGCGACGTCGACCTAAGGCTGGCCAGAAGGATTAGACGTTTTATTTCTGTCTTGAAATGATTTTCAAAGCCGTCCACGATCTCCCAGCTGTGCTTCTTGGCCTGTGCAAAGCATGGTTGAAGTGACTTTGTTCTGTAGTTCTCCACCTCTGGTTTTCAGAATTTATTTCTTTATTTGGTTTGTCAAACATGTCCGAGATGACAAGGATAAGTATAAACATGGACATGAACACAGGAAATGGGTACAAATAAATGGGGATGGTAGGACAGGGACGGTAGCCACTCTGGTGGGCTTATGCGGGCCCCCTTTACGGACCTCTTAGGAATGGGGTGAGGTCCACGGTGGACAGTTAAATTCTACGGGGCGATGCTGAGGATCTTTTAAAAATTTGCTTCCTTCTGTTTTCTCTGACACTATATTCGTGATGAAAATGAGCACTTTTTTTTTGTAGTAACACTGTGCCATTATATTTTCTAGGAACTTGCAAGTTGCGGATGGAATAAAAAAGAAAAACACATCCTCGCCCCTAATGTTGTTGCCTTTACAAGGAGATTTAATCAGGTAATAGGAATCTGTGCGTATGTGTATGTGTGTGTATTCCAGCCTAACTCTGGAATGTCTTGGGCAATTTCAATCAAATCTGGGACACAGATGACTTGCTCTCTGGAAACAAATACTATGGGGATAGGATATCCCTAAAACTGGACCATTCATCGTCCAGTTGCCAGACGAAGGGAACAGCTAAAGAACAGGGGTGGACTTGGGAGTAAGGCCACAGGTGGACGATGAATGGCCCCTCCCAGAGGAAATAAAAGAGGAGCGAAAGGGGAGTGGAGTTTGCAGGAGGCAATCAGTTCGCTTAATTGGTTCGTGACTCTCTGAGACTCCTTGCCAGGTTTTGCAGATATCGACCTGGCAGCTCTCCAAGCCAGAGAAGGTCTGTGACCGTAAATCCTAAATCAGCCTAAAGCAATGTCGTTTGTATTTAAGTATGATGACAATAAAGATTATACTTGAACAAGTTTTAACTCTGTGACATTATTCTTTCCAGGTCTGTTTCTGGGTAGTCCGAGAAATTTTAACAGCCCAGACCTTAAAAATAAGGGCAGAGATCCTCAGCCACTTCGTGAAAATAGCAAAGGTGAGTTTGGGATGTTAATATTTCATTGTTTCTTGAAATATCTTTTCTTTTTGATATCAACCCTGCCTGCTTTGATACTGCTGGGAACAAATCTATCTATCTATCTATCTATCTATCTATCTATCTATCTATCTATCTATCTATCTATCTATCTATCTATCATCCAGCTCCATATCTATCTATCCATCCATCCATCTCCATATCTGTCTATCTATCATCTATCTATCTATCTATCTATCTATCTATCTATCTATCTATCTATCTATCTATCTATCATCTATCTCCATATCTGTCTGTCTGTCTATCTACAGTATCTATCTATCTATCTATCTATCTATCTATCTATCTATCTATCTATCTATCTATCTATCATCTATCATCTATCTATCAGTCTATCATCTCCATATCTGTCTGTCTGTCTGTCTATCTCCATGTCTGTCTGTCTGTCTGTCTGTCTATCTATCATCCAGCTCCATATCTATCTATCCATCCATCCATCTCCATATCTGTCTATCTATCATCTATCTATCTATCTATCTATCTATCTATCTATCTATCTATCTATCTATCTATCTATCTATCATCTGTCTCCATATCTGTCTGTCTGTCTATCTACAGTATCTATCTATCTATCTATCTATCTATCTATCTATCTATCTATCTATCTATCATCTATCATCTATCATCTATCATCTATCTATCATCTATCTGTCTATCATCTCCATATCTGTCTGTCTGTCTGTCTATCTCCATGTCTGTCTGTCTGTCTATCTATCATCTATCTATCTATCTATCTATCTATCTATCTATCTATCTATCTATCTACCTCTTTTTCTTTTTCTTTCTCTCTCACCCCTCTTTCTTTCCTTCCTTCCTTCCTTTCTTTTTCTCTCATTCTTTCTTTCTCTCCTCCCTCTTTCTTTCTCTCTCTCTCCCCCCTCTTTCTTTCTCTTCCTCTCTCTTTCTCTCTCCCCATTTCTTTCTTTCCTTCTTTCTCTCCCTTTCGTTGTCTCTTTCCCCCCTTTCTCTTTCTTTTTTCTTTCTCTCCCTCTTTTTTCTCTCTCTCCCTCTTTCTTTATTTCTCTCTCTCCCTCTTTCTCCCTCCCTCCCTCCCTCCCTCCCTCCCTCCCTTCCTTCCTTGTAGGGATAATTTGGTCAGCAGAATTGTGAATGGCTCCAGACTTTATCCAAACCTCCAAATGGCCCATCCCAGCTGATTTCTCACTCAGGGTATAAATCACCCCCACCCCCCAAAAAAAAGACTTTAAAAGTTTCCAGCTTCAGTCCCCGAGAACTTATTTCTCTCTTTCTTTTCTCCCACCTCAAAAGAAACTTCCTGCGAGGTGGGCTGAGCAGACAGAACAGCAGCCTTTCCCCCAAAATCACCATTAAAATCCGCGACAAGCCCGGCTCAACATCACAGCTGCCCCACGAAACTGGCTGCCCTTGGGGTTTTTTTAACCAAAGACTTGGAGATGCTGAAATATCTGGAGCCGGGAGTGCAGAATCTTTCTAATATGCTTAAACTCTCTTGAAAAATGTTCGAAATGAACCGTGTAACCGTATCCCCTGCCTCCTGACATCTGGTCTTTACATTTGGTTAATTTTTTTTTGTGCACCACCGTTAAGGCTGGGACTTTTTGACTGTTCTATAATTTACAGTACGAGCAGCGAAATGTCTGGAACAGCAATTATTTTCTTGAACGGGCCAGTGCATTCCAAACCCATATGGAAAACCGATGGCATTTGGGTCTCTCTCTCTCTTTTTGTGTTTCCCCATAGAAACTTCTAGAACTGAACAACCTTCATTCGCTCATGTCTGTGGTGTCAGCTCTCCAAAGTGCACCTATTTTCAGGCTGACCAAAACCTGGGCCGTAAGTTACTCTGAATTGTGTTTTTATTTTATTTTTTGCATCCCGACTCCCCGTCCTAAAATCTATCTCCCCGTCTTGGATAGTATCTGAAAAGTCCGCTTTATTTTTCACTGCTTGTGGCCTGCCAGATTCGGACAATGAGGAGGTTGGGGAGGAAGATGGGCCAGTCCTGGAGTCTGGGAAAGGCTCTGATGAGGGCTCTGTGTTGGAGGCAGAGAGGGGGCCAGGGCCGTTTGCCAGTTATCAGCTGCCTCCAGAGTCAGACATCAGTGAGGCAGACAAACAGCTGGAGCCTGTTCCCAGTGTGTGCATGCAAAGAGCTGCCAGACGAAGGGAAGAGCTAAAGAACAGGGGTCAACTTGGGAGTTAAACCCACAGGTGGACGATGAATGGTCCCTCCCAGAGGAAACAAAAGAGGAGCGAATGGGGAGTGGAGTTTGCAGGAGACCATTAGTTCGCTTCATTGGTTCCTGACTCTCTGAGACTCCTTGCCAAGTTTTGCAGAGATCAGCCTGGCAGCTCTCCAAGTCAGAGAACTTCTATGACTGTAAATCCTCCCTTGAAAGACTTTGCTGGATGTGAATGAACAGAATTCACAGTCAATTAATAAAAGGGGTTTTTGTCGAGACCAGAGTTTGCTTCATGCTCTTGGGAAGCCTCGGTCAGAACAATTAGAAACAATCACAGTTTCCAGGTAGTCCTTGAGTTACGAGCCGAGCGTTTTCTGTTGCTAAGTGTGAGAGTTGTGAAGTGAGTTTTGCCCGCTTTTACGACTTTTCTTGCCACCGTGGCTAAGGGAAACACCGCAGTTGTTGAGTTAGCCACACAGTTGTTAAGCAAATCTGACTTTGTTTGTAAGAAGGTCGCAAAATGGGATCACGTGACACCCTACCTCATAACCGTCGTAAAACACGAGTCAGTTGCCAAGATTCTGAATTTTTGATCTTGTGATTCTGCAATGGTCCTAAGTGTGAAGAGCGGAGTCGTAAGTCCTCTTTTTTTCAGTGCCGTTGGAACTTTGGATGGTCACTAAATGAATGCTCGTAAGTCAAGGACAGCCTGCATAAGGGAAATGTATGTCAAACGGTCGCTAAACGAACTTTCATAAGTCGAGGACTCCCTGAGCTCTGTTTTACCAAGAGAAGCTTCAGTTTTGAGAGTTACGACAGAAGCGAGATTGGAGAGCTGCAGTGTTTACAAATCCATCAAAATTACGTTTTAACCCTTATAATCGGCTGGTGGAAACAGCAGCAGTGATTTAAGGCGGGATTCCTAAAATTACTTAGGAGCCAACTGCTCTGAGGAGGTCTTAAGTAATTCATAAATAAGTGAAAATAAACAGAACTGAACTCCCTTTTGAAAGGCTGTTGCTCAAGCCGTGCATATATTCCCCTTTCAAATCATATTTTCCACTAAACATTATTCATTGGTTTTTGGGGTTTGCAAAATCCTTCCTGCAGTTTAATTAAATCTCTGCCGTGTGACGTAAGCTGCTCCTCACAATTTAATTTCTGGAACAGAAGTTGCCTACGGAACTTCATCCCTGGAAGCTGTCAAGAAGAGACTGGCCTGCTATCTGTCAGAAATGGTGTTAGGGTCCATTGGGCAGGGGGTTGGACTAGATGACTTACAAGGTCCCTCCCAACTCCGTTAATCTGTATTGAGAATCTAGAAAGAGTGCAGAGAAGAGCAACCAGGTTGATTAGGGGACTGGAGGCTAAAACATTTTGCATTTTTTACGTTCTTTCGAACTGCTAGGTTGGCAGAAGCCGGGACAAGTCACTGGAGCTCACTGCGTTACGCGGCGCTAGGGATTCGAACCGCCGAACTGCCGACCTTTCTGATCGACAAGCTTAGTATCTTAGCCACTGAGCCACCACATCCCTGATCTAGCTGTGCACACCCACAATATTCGGGGTTTTCTTTGAATCAGTAACACACCCTTTGTAACGTGGGAGAAAGGTGGTTGTGTTGACAAGTATGATTCCAAGACTCCATCGCCCATACAGGTTGAATCATGTAAGGCCTTGGATCCTGGCTAATGATGACTAGCGAGTTTATTTAATAAATGGGACCAGCAGCACTAAAATGCATTGCAAAAATAATTGCGTATATTAAATAATTACGTATATTAAATAAAAATAATGGAAGAGGCAGTTTTCCCTCATGGGTTCTTGTCCTGCCCTCAGGGGCTTTGGAGAATAGCTTGACTCCCTCTTCTTCGGGGCAGCCCCTGAGATATTGGAAGGCTGTTATCATGTCTTCCCTAGTCCTTCTTTTCATTAAATTAGACATCTCCAGTTTCTGCAGCCGTTCTCCATATGTTTTAGCTTCCAGTCCCCTAATCCTCTTTGTTGCTCTTCTCTGCACTCTTTCTAGAGTCTCAGCATTATTTTTTTGTATTGTGACGAAAATTGGACATCATCAATCAACATTGTCAGACTTGAGTCCAATATCTTGGTCACTGCAGAATAATAGAGTTGGAAGGGAATTTTAATTCTTTCTTTCTTTCTCCCTCTCTCTCTCTCTCTCTCCTTCCTTTTTTCCTTCCTTCCGTCTTTCTTTTTTTCCTGTCTTTCTCTCTTCCTCCCTCCCTTTTTTTCTTTCTCTTCCTTTATCCTTCCTTTCTTCCTTCCATCCACCCATCCATCCTCCCTATATGTTGATTTAGGAACATTGCAAGTAGTCCTCGGTTTCTAAGAGTTCGTTTAGTGACAGTTACAACGGCGCAAAACAACAACAACAACAACAAACTATTTTTCACACTCACGACCATTGGAGGTAGATTAGACGTAGATGGAGAAGACAGAGACAGAAGATAAACTAGAGTTAAGATCAAAGAGAAGCAGGCAGATAGATATAAAAGAAAGAAAGAGCGAAGATAGATTTGAATAGAGATAAAAGAGAAGGTCGATTGATTTTGAAGATGGATTAGAGATAAAAGGATGAAGAAAACTCCGCATTGGCGACAGGAAGGGCATCTGGCCATTCCAACACTTGGCGGAACCGTTAGTGGTTTGTGGCCTGAGTTGCTGAAACCGGCAGCGACACAGGCCGCCTGCCACGCCCCCAAACTGGTTCTCCGGGAGGCGCCATCTTGTTTTTTGCTTCTGGGCATGCGCGCAAAGTGTCTCTCAGGATGCTGAACTATGTTTGATGTGCTCCTAGGCCAGGAAGGGGGTGTGTAAAGAGGGATTGGGGAGCAATTTGGAGCTTGTTGATCATTTATGCACATTTTATATTTTCTCGGGACAGGAAATGATAGATTAGAACAAAATTCTTTGTACTGAAAGAGTTGGATATTTTTTTCCCCCCAGTTCTAAGAAATATTGTCCAAGACAGTAAATAAAGAATATGTTTATGGAGTCTGCCGTGGGAGTTTTGAAGTTTTAAGAGGAATTGGAACGGAATCGTCCCAATTTTTACTGTGGTGCATTTTACTTCTGCATCTGTAAACTTAGAACGTTTCTGCGAATCGCATCATATTAATTGCATTTTTTTAAAAAAAGAAAAAGAATGCCTTGGTACCCTCATAAGCAAATTGAGCCAGGGGCGGGCCGCCTTTCGCTTAGTGACAACGCTGCAAAGTTACGTTGTGACTGAAAAAAAAGGGACTTATGGCCATTCTTCACGTTTACAATCTTTGCCGCATCCCCGAGATCATGCGATCGAAATTCCGATACGCTCGGCAACTGACTTGTACCTCTGACAATTGCAGCATCCGGGGGTCTTTGGCGACTTTCTGACCAGCAAAGTCAATGGTGTGATTCTCACTTAACGACATCAATATTGGGCTCAATTGTGGTCGTAAGTTGAGGACTACCTATACCATCTGGGGTAGCATAACCATTTAGTCCTTTTGGATTTACTTATTTTTTTAAAAAAGGACAGTCCTCCTAAACATTTTTCAAAATGCATTCCCTTATTGGCTCCTGGAACATTTTTCCAAATGTATACAAATGAATGCAACAGAAGAAATTGATTCTGTTTTTAGCTGCGGTTAGTCGTCGTTGCAAAACATTTTCCTAGCCGAAATAAAGTTGATGTGACATCAAGAAACCCGAGTTAAATTCCTATTATTAGACGTCGTTGCAAAACATGACGAAGGGCAAATGCTTCTCTTATGGCATCCATAAAACATAAAACAATGGGAAATGGTTTTGTCTGGAAAATCGACTTAACTATGAAGAGCTCATAGAACAAAACACCAAAACGATGGTTATAACCGGTAATCATTTCTCAGTTCCATTAACAATATTTTTCCCTCATACTTTGCACAAATGTTTTTGGGGCATATATATTTGGGACAGAACTCTGGAACGCCTCGAGCAATTTCAACCAAACTTGGTACACAGATGACTTACTCTCTGGAAATAAATACTGGGGGGGGGGGGGTGTTCTGTTAAGATACATCCTGTTGTGCCTTCAAATGGCTTCTACTGTACTGCCGTAAAATGGCTTCTACTTTACAGCGCAGTGAGTTACCATGGCCATGGTTTTATAGGACTCCACGAGGGGGCTCCCTCTGGTAAGGGGGAAAATCCAACATTAGAAATTAACAATTGGTCCGGATATTTCCCCCTTATAAATAAATACCCGGGTTATCGACTAGTGTTGTAAAAAAGATAGTTTAACACAGTTGTGTTTCAAGATCTATTTGCGTGTCTTTGCTTTCTCGGTTCTTTTTAAATTTGTTTTTTAAAAGTGCTAGTTGCCCTTTTGAGAACTGGCTTAATCCAGGTGTAGATTTGTACGCTCATGTCCCTCGCGTGCTTGCTATTGTGCACTTACGTGGTGGAGAACTGGCCTTAAAAAGCCAAGATCTCTCAACCGTTCAAGCCATGATTTTGACAGCATGTTTGAACTTAATATTTGATTACAGCTTTTTGGGAGAGAAAGAATGGTCTCGTTTTAACTGTGGCTCTTCGGAAACATTCCATTCTTATGACACCAGGGTAGGGTGCTACTTTTTTTTAAAGAGATAGACTTTCCAAGCATAATAAGATGGAGTTCTTTCCTTCACATCTGGAATCCAGTGGACGATTGCCTTAATTATAGAGAATGGAGAGATAATAGCATCTTTGCTACAACGGATCGTTTAACATTTTCCATTAGGCTTCCTACAGCGTTTAGAGGGAATTTAGATTTATCATGGAAGTGAATAGCCAGCCGTGGGCAGCAGCTGCCAAAAAAGCCAACACAGTTCTAGGCTGCATCAACAGAGGGATAGAATCAAGATCACATGAAGGGTTAATACCACTTGGTAAGGCCACACTTTGAATACGGCATCCAGTTTTGGTCACCACGATGTAAAAAAGATGTGGAGACCCTAGAAGGAGTGCAGAGAAGAGCAACAAAGATGATTAGGGGGCTGGAGGCATATGAGGAACGGTTGCAGGAACTGGGTAGTTTAAGAGAAAGAAGGACCAGGGGAGACATGATAGCAGTCTTCCAATATCTCAGGGGTTGCCACAAAGAAGAGGGAGTCAAGCTATTCTCCAAATCACCTGAGGGCAGGAGAAGAAGCAATGGGTGGAAACTAATCAATGAGAGAAGCAACTTTTAGAACTAAGGAGAAATTTCCTGATAGTGAGAACAATTAATCAGTGGAACAACTTGCCTCCAGAAGTTGTGAATGCCCCAACATTGGAAGTCTTTGAGAAGATGTTGGATAGCCATTTGTCTGAAACCGTACAGGGATTCGAACCGCTGAACTGCCGGCCTTTCTATCGACAAGCTCCGCGTCTTTAGCCACCGAGCCGCCCTTCAGTAAGGTTTGCTAATCTGTGAAAATTCCATCCATTACTGGACCTTTTCCCATCTCATTACTTCATCTCGATACAATAAAAAATCTTCGGCCTCCGTTATTAGCGACAAGGAGCTGAACGGTGTGTATGTCATCTTTTGGGAACGAGGGACGAAAATGGCACCCTTTCAAGCATTTCCCAAAATTGAGTTGGGCGTCCTTTTAAGTCAGAAGGCAACAATCTTGAGCTTTCTTCTTCTTCTCCAGTTGGAAGAGAGCATCGAATCAGGGAAAAGGCGTTGCTTAACTAGGAGCACATGGAATGTTTCGCAACCCGTTTTGGGACTGAAAACAAAATCACGACAATAAGAGACTTTGCCAATTTTGATTGATCGGGTATGTAACTCAACAGGAAAGCTTTCAAGGCATCTGATGGGTTGAGTTCCCCCCCCCTTGATTTCTGACTCTGCACTATAAAGGAAAACAAAAGCACAGCGAGTCCTCGACTTACGATCACTGTGGAGGCCCAACATTTTCTGTTGCAAAACGAGACAGTTGTGAAGTGAACTCTGCTCCGTTTTGCGACGTTTCTCTCCACGGTGGTTTAACGGAACCACTGCCGTTGTTAAGTTAGTGATAACGGTTGTGAAATGAATCCCAAAAGCTCGCGGAACGGGGGTTACAGGATGCTGCAACCGTCGTAAATGTGAGTCAGTTGCTGAGCATCTGAATTTGGGTCAGACGCCGCAACGGTCATAAACGGTGTGAAAAAAGGATCCTTTCAGCTCTCCGACATGCTATTTTAAATCTCTTGGTTGCTTTATACGACTCTTAATATATTTCTATACTTCTAAGAGAGAAAATATAGAGGCAAAAATAGCAATAGCACTTAGACTTATATACCGCTTTACAGTGCTTTTCATCCCTCTCTAAGCGGTTTTAGAACAATCTGGGTCCTCATTTGACCCACCTCGGAAGGACGGAAGGCTGAGTCAACCTTGAGCCTGGTCAGATTCGAACTGCCAAATTGCAGGCAGCCGGGAGTCAGCAGAAGTAGCCTGCAATACCGCACTCTGACCACTGTGCCACCACGGCGCAACAGTGTTTTCCTAGATTTTAACCCTTTCTAAGCTGTAAGCCTTATCCCCCTCTTTTGCTTTATTTTGTCTTCAGCTTTTGAATCGCAAGGACAAAACCACTTTTGAGAAGCTGGACTACTTAATGTCGAAGGAAGACAATTACAAGAGGATGCGAGAGTACATCCGCTGCTTGAAGATGGTGCCCTGCATTCCTTACTTGGGTAAGTTTGAAAACTATTTTATTTTCCCTCTTATCTGCCGGAAAAACGTCTTCGGTAACTCACTTCTTCTGAATAAGTCTGGACTTACTGAATGCAACCTACTTCAAGTCAATGAGCTAGGTTGTTTGTTGTTTTAATTCACGCCTCTCTCTCGTGTGAGGAAGGAACAGCTCCCACAAAGCCGTGAAATATTCTGAGGACTCCCCAGAATAGGTCAGTTATTCTGACACAAATGTCCTCACTGGATACTTGGCACCGGAGTCATGCAAACTTCCCCGAAGTCGATAAGCGTTCTCATCCAGACACGGCAACTCTGAAGCTGGCCCGACTGAGGGCATCTTGGAGGCTTCAGTGTTGCCACACTGGTGAGGAAGGGTAGGGAGGGGGAAGTAGAGATAGCTGAGGTTACGTAGTCGAAACAAAATAGTTTCCCCTTGAGAACCAAGGACATTCCCACAGGTGGCCGACGAGAGGAGGTTTCCAAGCCACTGGACACCACCTTGATTGGGCCATGTGACTGATTGTTTGGGGAAGGAGGGGGGACTTTTACTTTTAATTAGTGAACCCCGTGGGAACCTTTAGAGTCGGTTTCCACCAGAACTGTGCCAATACGATATATTCAATAAACCTGTTCTTTGAGGAACCTACTTGCCTCGAAGTTCTGCTTGTTATGGGTGTATTACTTGGAACCCTGACAAAGACATGGCAAATTCTCTACAGTAAGGCTCCTTTGCCAAATATCCCAGTAAATGTAGAATAGAATAGAATAGAATAGAATAGAATAGAATATAGAATAGAATAGGAAATGGAATAGAATTGGGAATAGAATAGAAATAGAATAGAATAGATAATAGAATAGAATAGAGAATAGAATAGAATAAAATAGATAATAGAATAGAATAGGGAATGGAATGGATGATAGGATAGGATAGGATAGAATAAGAGTTGGAAAGGACCTTGGAGGTCTTCTAGTCCAACCCCCTGCCTAGGCAGGAAACCCTATACCGTTCCAGACAAATGGCTATCCAACATCTTCTTAAAGACTTCCAGTGTTGGGGCATTCACAACTTCTGGAGGACAGTTGTTCCACTGATTAATTGTTCTCACTGTCAGGAAATTTCTCCTCAGTTCTAAGTTGCTTCTCTCCTTGGTGGCAGCCCCTGAGATATTGGAAGACTGCTAAAAATGTATTTTGGGGTAAAGTTTCTTGAGTACTTTCTCCGTGACTCTCTGGTCTGGTTGAAAGATATAATTGAATGATTTAAAGCTTACATTATCCATTTAGTCCAAGCCATTTGAATTTATTGTTTGAAAATGGGCCAAGGGGCCATGTTCTTGGCTCCTCGGCTGTTTGTCCCGTATGTGATGCTAACATGACATAAGTGTCTGTGTTTATTTTGTGCTTTTCTGAGTAATTTTAAGACATGCCTCCTTTGCTTTATGAAAGGCAGATCAAATCCTCATGGTCATGGTTCAGTGCTCGAATTAAGAGATTTGCTTTCCACCTGAGTCTAAATGGAAAGAAACATTTGATCTTGTTTGCAAAAATTTTTGCTTTGTAGCTCTCTCTTAGATTCTGTGGCCCGCTAGCGGAGCTGACAGCAGATTCGGACAGTGAGGAGGTTGGGGAGGAAAATGGGCCAGTCCTGGAGTCTGGGGAAGGCTCTGATGAGGGCTCTGTGTCGGAGGCAGAGAGGGGGGCGGGGACGTATGCCAGTTATCAGCTTAGATGATAGATTAGATAGGTAGGTAGGTAGATAGATAATATGGATGGTTGGATGAATGGATGGATGGATAGATTAGATAGATAGATAGATAGATAGATAGATAGATAGATAGATAGATAGATAGATAGATAGATAGATAGATAGATAGATAGATAGATAGATAGATAGATAGATAGATAGATAGATAGATAGATAGATGATAGATGATAGATAGATAGATAGATAGATAGATAGATAGATAGATAGATAGATAGATAGATAGATAGATAGATAGATAGATAGATAGATAGATAGATAGATAGATAGATGATAGATAGATGATAGATAGATGATAGATAATGAGGATGGGTGGGTGGTTGGATGGATAGATGATAGATAGATAGATAGATAGATAGATAGATAGATAGATAGATAGATAGATAGATAATGAGGATGGATGGATAATAGAGACATGTATCTGTTCTCTTCATGAACTTTATTATTTGGAGTTTAAGAAGAATGGGATGGTATAGGACCATGATGGCGAACCTATGGCACGCGGAGCCATTTGTCAGGGCACGCGAGGCGCTGCCCTGTAAGCTGGGAGACTCTATAGCCTTCCTGCCTTGCGTCCCGCACAGGAATCCGTCCCCTTGGGGCTTTGCGCGGGCGTCGCAAGGATTAAGCCGAAAGGGAGGGGGACGGGGAAAGCGAAGGGGGCTTTGTTGTCCTCCTTCTCCTCCTTTCCCCCTCCGGCTCGAATGCGGCGCCGGGCCCCAGCAGGCAGCGAACGAATCGAAACCTGCCAACCGGAGGAAGAGGGTGAGAGGCGGGTCCTTTGAACGGCGGCAGTGGCGGCGGCAATAGTCTCAACTTGGCGGCGGTCCGCCCCGGCTGGGATACAGGAGGGGAAAGGCGGCAGGCAGCCGAGTTGCGACTATTGAGCACGATGCGGCGCAGCGGCGCCCGAGGCCAGGATCGAGGCGGCCGGCGTGGCGTGGCTAGAGGAGGAGGAGGAGGAGGAGGAGGAGGCGGCGAGGGCAGCGCGGCCGAGGCCTGACAGACTTCCCTTCGGCCGAGTCCGTCCTGGCAGCGGCGGCGGTGGTGATGTGAAGGCCGGGCCCTGGCGAGCGCGCCGAGGCTTGGCGGAGCTGCTCAAGGACGCCGGGCCCGAGGCGCCACACGGCGGAGGCAATCCGGGCCCGGGCGATGGAGACGCACGTCTCGTGCCTGTGCAGGGACTGTCCCGAGGCTTCCCTGAACCTTCGGAGCGCTTGGAACAACCCTCCGAGCATCCCGGACGTTCCCTGAAGCCTCCTATAAAGCCTCAGGAGCCTGGGGAGGGCGAAAAAAGCATGCAAAAATGGGAGCGTCGTGCGCACATGCGCACTGGGGTCGCGCGTTGCATTATGGGTGCGGCACGCCCGCACATGACCCCCCCTGCGCTTCCCCCACTTGTGGCACGCGAGCCAAAAAAGGTTCGCCATCGCTGGTATAGGACAAAAGACAGAATCATTTATTTTGATTTATTCTTCACCTACCTCCTTTCTGCAGTTTCTCCATTTATTCTGTTCGACTTTGACAAAACTTGAAAACTTCTGAGTTTACATTTTACCTCTCGCCTGTGTGCCAGCCGCGCATTTTTTCCCGGGTTTCCCGCAATCTTTTCTTTTCTTAACCCCCCCCCCGCCCCCGAATGCTCTTTCCTCCCTTCCCTCACTAGCATTGCAACGTCTCCATTTAAAAAGAACAAACGCTCCAGATCCAGAGATCAGCTCATCTCTTAAAAAGCCCGTGCCACTTTGCACGCCTGCCTTTGTTTTGAGAAAATCCGCTAAGAGACATGACCTCTTGCTGTACGGTATGCGCGGGGGGGGACGGGGGGACAAAGAGCTGCTCTGCCACTCATTTCGCTTTTGAGGGCTTGTTTGTTTGTCTTAGCGAACTTTGCTTTTAATATCGTTTTTCACTTAAAAAGTTGGCAGCTGCCTCCTCCCAGTTATTTGGAAAAGCACGGCCGAGAGCTACGCAGATCGTTTCCAAGAATCACAGTGCAAGCCAGTAGTTGCTGCAGTTTTAAGATGGCACGTCTGGGAGAGGAACGAAGAGGTCTGGAATTAATGAAATAGTCATAGCAACATCAAAGGATTCCTGCGCTGCTGCTGCTTCTTCTTCTTCTTCTTTTTTTTATAAAGCGCCTTCTCAGCCTGCAATTTTTTACAGTTGAAGGAGACAAAAGGGTGGGGAAACATTGGCTTGATCATCAAGATTACGAGGTTCACTTGTAGTTGTGCGCGGCACAAATTGTGTGGCTTTAAGGAAGCCGCAATCTTTCTGCTTTTTCAAAAAAAAAATCATGCCGGGGTTTTTTTCACGATGGATGGATGGATGGATGGATGGATGGATGGATGGATGGATGGATGGATGGACGGACAGACATGATAAAGAAGAAGATGGATGGATGGATGGATGGACGGACAGATGGATATGGAGGGGTGGACAGACATGATAAAGAAGATGATGGATGGATGGATGGATGGATGGACGGACGGACGGATGGACAGATGGATATGGAGGGGTGGACAGACATGATAAAGAAGATGATGGATGGATGGATGGATGGATGGATGGACGGACAGACATGATAAAGAAGATGATGGATGGATGGATGGATGGATGGACGGACAGATGGATATGGAGGGGTGGACAGACATGATAAAGAAGATGATGGATGGATGGATGGATGGATGGATGGATGGATGGATGGACGGACGGACGGACAGATGGATATGGAGGGGTGGACAGACATGATAAAGAAGATGATGGGTGGGTGGGTGGGTAGATGGATGGATAGATGTAAATAGATGGACAGACATGATAAAGAAGACTGGATGGATAGATGGATGGACATGGTAGGAGGGATGGGCAGACATGATAAAGAAGACTAGATGGATGAATGGATGGATAGATAGATAGATGTAAATAGATGGATAGACATGATAAGGAAGACTGGATGGATGGATGGATGGATAGGTGGATGGATATGGAAGGAGGGATGGGCAGACATGATAAAGAAGACTAGATGGATGGATGTAGATAGAAGGAGGGATGGACAGACATGCTAAAGAAGACTAGATGGATGGATGGATGGATGGATGGATGGATAGATGGATGGATATGGAAGGAGAGGATGGGCAGACATAATAACGAAGACTGGATGGATGGATGGATGGATAGATAGATAGATAGATAGATAGATAGATAGATAGATAGATAGATAGAACAGACAGACACAACCACTCTTATTCCATTGAATTGGTAATGTAATTATTCATTTCTATCATCTATCTGTCATCTATCATTTCTATTTATCTCTATATCTCTCTTTATCTGTATCAATCTATCATATCTCTCTCTCTCTCTCTCTCTCATAATCCATGTGTTGTGTCCAAGTAACATTTGTTGCTTTTATTACTCGTTTGCAGCATTACAAGGTAATCTGACCATATATTAAACTCCCTACTTTCATTTATGTGCAAGGCATGCTACCTCATTCCAAAAGGTTAAGGCACATTGTCCATCAGGAATGAAATAGTGAGGTAATAACAGTTTTTAAACTTTATGGTGTTCACTGTCCCTAGGAAGCAACATCTTAAAAATCATCAATGTTGGTGTTTACCTCATCAGAGTACCAGAATTCAGAAGTTCCAAGTTTCTACAATGGGCATTATAGATAAGTTTGCATAATTCTCTTTTAATATGTGTATTTGGCCATTATAGTAAAATACGGCAAGATGGATGGTGCCTTGTATTGTATCGGTCTCCAAAGAGTTACAGGCTATTATTTTCCTTCAATTTAAGGAAGCCTTAAACTTCAACCCTTTCCTTTTGTTTTTAATGATACCAGAATCTTATTTCACCCATAGTTGCTATTCCCTTGTCCAGCTAACTCTGTAAGTTGCATGACTGCTCTTTTTATCAGAGAAAGGAAAGTTTTCAAGGGCAACCTAGCTTGGAAGCCGAAATTGTCATTTATATTATCAAAACATTTCTAAATGTTTCTGTTTCTAAAGCAGGACTGAAGTTATCCCCAAAAAATCTATTTAAAAAAACCCAACACATTGATAAGGTAAAGGTAAAAGTTCCCCTCGCACCTATGTGCTAGTCATTCCTGATTCTAGGGGGTGGTGCTCATCTCCATTTCAAAGCCAAAGAACCAGCGCTGTCCGAAGACGTCTCCGTGGTCATGTGGTTATGTGCTTTTGGACTGCTCGGTTGGCAGAAACTGGGACAAGTCAAGGGAGCTCACTCCGTTATGCGGCGCTAGGGATTTGAACTGCCGAACTGCTGATCTTTCTGATTGACAAGCTCAGTGTCTTTGTTACTGATCCACCGCCACTGATCTAAGTACTAAGTCCCTGCAACGGATTAAATTAAGAACTGTCCCTTTTTTAATGGCCTAAGATACCCATGAAACCCAAATCCTTTGGCCACCTAATGAGAAGGAAGGACTTCCTGGAGAAGAGCCTCATGCTGGGAACGATGGAGGGCAAAAGAAGAAGAAGGGGACGGCAGAGAAGGAGGGGGCTGGATGGAGTCACCGAAGCAGCAGGCGTGAGCTTCAATGGACTCCAGAGGACGGTAGAGGACAGGAAGGCCTGGAGGAACGTTGTCCATGGAGTCACCGAAGCAGCAGGCGTGAGCTTCAATGGACTCCAGAGGACGGTAGAGGACAGGAAGGCCTGGAGGAACGTTGTCCATGGGGTCACCGAAGCAGCAGGCGTGAGCTTCAATGGACTCCAGAGGACGGTAGAGGACAGGAAGGCCTGGAGGAACGTTGTCCATGGGGTCGCGATGGGTCGGAGATGACCCATCGCAACTAAGAACAACAACAAGATACTCATGCTGGCTACAGAACTTCAAAGGATATAATTTCCTGTGTCTCAAATGGATCTATTATTATACTGTACAGTTTCGAATATGTGCAGGATTTGAGAGTATATCTAACATAGGAAGCATTTTAGATGGCGTGGCGGCTTTCCTGGAATCTCCGTTTGATCTACGGTTCCGTTCAATCTGAAAGTGATGGCTTGGTTCCTTGTTTTCCAGACAAAGAGCATCGTCCCGTCTGTCCCCTCCCAAAAAAAGCTTCTTGTTTTGGTTCTAGATCGATTCTGGAACAGTCCGATATCCAGGGTCTCCTTGTCTAGCAGTCAGTGTGTACAAGATTATCTTACATTCTTTGTCACCGAGAAGATGGGTTTTCCGGGAAACACGCGTAACTCTCCCCCCTCCTCTGGAAGAGGGCGCTGTCTCCTTCAGTGGAACGTGTTAGGATTCGGCCTAATCATCATCACCACTTTTTTCAGGGAATACGATCCTCCCCGGAATTCGGCCCAGTAGACTCCATCTTGGTAGCGACTCCGGTAATGGCCTCCTCGGTACCAGACGCCGTTGAGGTTTGAGTGCGCGCAGGCGTTGTACCACCAGCCCCCTTTCTGATAGTGGGCGCAGTTGCCTGGAAGAGAAATAAGGAGACCGCGTTCAGAATGGAGGAGTTTTACTGACGGAGAGAACGATTTATCAGTGGAATGGAAGTTGCCTCCAGAAGTTGTGGGTCTTGCTCCATCCCAGAAGGCTTTCAAGAAGAGACTGGACAGCCACTGGAATGGCATAGGGCTTCCTGCCTAAGCAGGGGTTGGATTAGAAGACCTCAAAGTTCCCTTCCAATATTTATTAACCCTTAGTGTATCCCAACACATTTGGCCAATAAAGACTATTCTACTCTACTCTACTCTACTCTACTCTACTCTACTCTACTCTACTCTACTCTACTCTACTCTACTCTACTCTACTCTACATTCTGTTCTATTCTTAATTTCTATTCTAGTCTTAATTTCTATTCTATTCCATTCTATTCTATTTATTCTTAATTTCTATTTTATTTATTCTTAATTTCTATTATGTTCTTAATTTCTATTCTACTCTGCCATACCCTACCCTACTCTATACTCTATTCCCATTCCCATTCCATATAAGCTTTAATGCACATTCCCTCTGAATTTAGGTTTTTGTACCTGTGTATACATCATGGTCTCTATCCAGTGTGGTGAATTGTTTTCCGTTGTGCCACGTAAAGGAATCTCCTGCGTTGCCGTTGTATCGTCCCACTCGCAACTTATAGAATTCACTTTCAGGCTCTAGACGGAAGCTGGCGTATTCCGCAAAAACTTTGCGCCCCGACCAGTCCTCCATGGTTACCAACAACTTGTAGTTGCCTTGGTTGGTCAGCCAGTAAATGTTTTCCAACCCCAGCCAGTACTCTCCATCGATGTTACCAAACCCTTGCTACAAGAAAAGAAGAACAACAAAAAAGGCAATGAATGATCCTCTAGTATTGATTTTACAAATAAGATTCGCAAATCACAGGTAGCCATGATGTAGCAGTTGTTAAATTTCTGCGACTCTCAATGTTTTGGGGGGCCAAGGTAATTGTAAGTTTCAGTTGTGCACCATCCAGAGTTGGTCTAAGCGGTCTCTAAATTTGATAAATAAATAAAATTGGGCAGCCATTATTGCAGAGATCGGCCTGGCAGCTCTCCAAGCCGGATAAGGTCTGTGACTGTTAATCCTCCTTTGAAAGACTTTGCTGGATGTGAATGAGAAGAATTCACAGTAACTTAATAAAAGGGTTTTTGTTGGGACCAGGAGTTTGCTTCATTCTCTCGGGAAGCCTCAATCAGAACAGGTCAATAAAAAACTCAAGAGGGATAGGAGCTGGATTGTTTGTGGCAAGGTTAAGGTCTCTAAGCTGATGATACGTTTAACTCCACCTCCTACCTCTGCCGTTCCTTCGCTATGAGAATCAGACCTACAAAGTCGAATGCGCTTAAGCATTCTCGGCGAATTTCCCTCGTTAAAAAAAATGTGATTTTCCTCCCTCGCTGAACGGTTCCACGATTGAGCCTCACCTTATACGTTTCCCAGTTCCTGAAGAAATTAACCGAGCCATCCAAACGCCTTTGAATTACGGTCCAGCCGCCGGGATCTTGCCGCTGATCGCACCAGACCTGCATCAATCGGTTGGCATTTTCAGGTTTGACAAGATAGATGGAGCTGGTCCCGTGGCCGTCTTCTAAAGCTTGTAAACAGTCTCGCCAAGGACCTGATGGGAAATAAAAAAGAGACCATATGTCTGTCTCCTACGGCGCATCATCTCAATTCTAGACGGAGTCCGATGAGATTTTCTGGCAGGTTCTTGTTTTATGAGAACCAGGCCTGCTGCTTTCGACACTTAGAAGTACAGTCGTGTGTTTTATGGCTGGGGAAAAAAATGATCAAGGATGAAAAAGGAAGCAGTGAAAATATATTGGGCGTGAAGTAAATCCCCTTGGTACTCTTTCAGTCTTAAGAGGGATGTTGTCCTTCATCAGTGCCAAACACTTTGGTAGCATCACAGTAAAGGTATGTGGTGTTTTACTACCTTGTTTCCCTGAAAATAAGCCCTCCCTGGATAATAAGCCCAATCGGGCTTTTGAACGCATGCGCTAAAATAAGCCCTCCCCTGAAAATAAACCCTAACATTATCAGTGCTAGCCATGGCTGATGTTCTAATTTATTTCTTTTTCTTATACACATACTAGCTGATAACCTGGCATTGCTCAAGTATTTATTATAGGGGGTAAATGTTCGGACCAAACATAATTTCATAAGTTGGATTTCCCCCCTTATCAGAGGGAGCCCCCTTGTGGAGTACTGCGAAAGCTGTTACCATGGCAACTCCACTGCGCGGTACCATAGAAGCCATTGTACGGCCGTACAGTAGAAGCCATTTGAAGGCACAACAGGCTGTATCTTAACAGATACACACACCCCGAGGAGTTTTAGGGGTGTGTCACCCCCACAGTATTTGTTTCCAGAGAGTAAGTCATCTTCCAGATGTTCCAGAGTTATGCTGGAACATACATACACAAACACACACACGTGTGTGTGTGTGTGTGTGTGTGTGTGTGTTGCATTTGTGCTGATAAATAAATAAAGGGAGACAAGTATCGATCTATTTCAAGCTATTTAGCTCTCATCAGCTAGCCATACCCTTACTGGGATTCGAACCTGGGCTGCTTTTACATGTTAGGCAGTTGTATTAGCCTCTAAGCCACAAGCTCTCCTCTCCTTATCAGCTGAGCCAAGGAAATGATTAAGTGTTATGTCAAAGCACTTGGTATGCCCAAATAACACTTAATACGCTAGCTGATTATAGCTAAATAGCTTGAAATAAATCTATAGTAGTCTCCCTTTATTTATTTATCAGTGTAAAATGGTTATGTCCAGATAAATGTCCACTTTTTAGAACTTTAGAAGGAGAAAGGATATCACTGGCCGCCCAGGTATTGTAAGATTGTTTTGAATCTCCCTTAAACACTCTGTGTCTCTGTGTGTGTGTGTGCGTGTGCGTGTCCTTCTGCACTTGTGTCAGTCACACTTTATACACTAAGCTTCGTGCTGCAGGCAGAAGTAGAGGAAGGAGACATTTAACAGATTTTTTAAAAAAACAAACATCGTTTCACATATTAATCGTGTCTGACTTGATCTGGCAAGCGAAGCTGTTGGCGTCCTCTCTCGGTTTCTGAATTATTTCCCAAAGACAAGAGTTTTCCACTCTTTTTTTAAAAAAAAACCAAACCAAGAGTTAATTTATCCTGCCAGTTGAACACATCGTAACTCAAAAATATGGGGTTTTTCCTCCCTTCTCTCCTGATAGTTTTCCCTAATTAAGATTTTAAAAAATGGCTGTTGGTGATTTCACGTAGAGGTTTTGTTTGACTAAGAGTCCTGTTCTCTTTCATCGTCTTTTTAAAAGTTTCTTAGGTGAAGGAAAGAGAGAGAGAGAGAAAAGTGTTTTTCGTGGTTGTTTTTTACGAACTCCACCTCTTTTAAGAATTCTCTCTGGCATTAGCTTCTCTCCTCCTGGGAATCCCACTTTTAACCATTCCTTTGGGCTTATTAATTTAATTGTTCAGATTCAATAAAGAGAGCTTATTTATCTTCTGAACTTTAATAACCCTTTCTCCTTCCCCCTCACAAGCCCAGGGTTCTTTTCCCCAGATTTAAAAACCTTATGGCAAAAAAACAAAAAAAACTAATGTATTAAAATATCAGGAGGAGAGATGTGGTGCATTGCATGACATTAGAAGAGTAGCTGAGAGGGTGTGTGTGTGTGTGTGTGTGTGTGTGTGTGTGTGTGTTTTCTCTTTCTCCTGGCTGATGAAACCTTCCCAGCGTAGCCCTTAGCTCCAAGGAAGTTTTCCATAATTGGATCAAGGAAAATAAAGCTCGCCCTGTGTTCCCATCCAAAGAGTAGGAGGTAGACTTCCCTAAGGAGCTACGTGTAAGATGGAGGAGGAAACAGATCACTCTTCATGCTAAGTAGAATGGAAGGTAGAATTGGGAAGGGAAGGAAGGAAGGAAAAGAGAAAGGAAGGAGATGGAGGGAGGGAGGAAAGGAAGATGAAAAGAAGGGAGGGACAGAGGGAAGGAAGGAGATGGAGGGAAGAGGAGGTGAAAAGTGGAGGAGAGGGAGGGAAGGAAGGAAGGGAAAGAAGGATGGAGGGAAGGAAGGAGATGGAAGAAAGGAGGGATGAAAGGAAGGAAGATTAAAAGAAGGGCATGACAGAGGGAAGGGAGGAGATGGAAGGAGGGAAGGAAAAAGGGAAGGAGGAGATAAAAAGCGGAAGGGAGGAAGGAAGGAAATGAGATAGAAAGAAAAAGAAAAGATGGAGGGAGTGAAGGAAGGAGATGAAGAGAAGTGAGGGAGAAAGGAGAGGCAGGGGGAAAGCTGAAAAGAGGGAGAGAGGAAGGAGAGGGAGAGACAGAAGGAAGGAAGGAAAAGAGAAAGGATGGAGGAGAGGAAGGGAGAGAATGAGATGGAAAGAGGGATGGAGGGAAGGAGGAAGATGAAGAGAAGTGAGGGAGAGAGGGGAGGCAGGGAGAAAGGAGATGAAAAGAAGTAGAGAGGATAAGAAGGAAGGACAGGGAGAGCAGAGGGAAGGAAGGAGCAAAGGAAGGAAGGAGATAAAAAACCAGAATCGCTTAACAGCCATCTGTAGCAATTCATTAAACAACCGTGGCAAGAAAGATCGTGAAAAGGGGGGGGGACTCACTTAACAACCATCTCCCTTAGCAATAAAAACCTTGGCCGAGGACCACCGCAATGCCAATATGACCACCGTCCGGCTGTCTGGAAGAGAAATTTGGCTCTCTTTTGCCGCCGTAACACGAAGGCTACCTGCACCCGGTCCGTTGGCCGTACTAAAAAAAAAAACCGATCGGTTGACCCACCTGAAGGCTTGTCGGTCGAAGTCGGGACGCTGGTGACGGGTGGCATAGTCGGGAGACTTGGCGGCAGGGCCTTCAAATTCTGGTCGCTCTGGATTTCGTTGGTGGATATTTGGTTGGTGATGCGGTTGTACGTGGGCGGCTGGTAGACGCGATTCGGTGGCTGCGGCGGCTGGAGGACCGTCTTGAGGCCCGGCGTCCTTTGGCAGTGCTCTTCCAGCTGGGCGATCACTGTCGATTGGTTATTGGCGATGGTGACCAGGGTTTGGTACTTGTGCTCCAGGTCCTTATACTTATTAGCCAGCTGCAGCATATCAGCCGTCTGGTTCAGGATCCTGTTCTCCAGCTGGGAGAGCTCCAGCGCGTTGTCCCGCTTCCGGATGATCTCGTGCAGCAGCTGCATGTACAGCTGGGTGACGCGGGAGTTCATGTTGCGGCTCTCTTTCCGCAGCAGCTTGACCTCGCTGACGATACCGCCGTCCACCTCCACCAGCTGCTGCAGGGTCTCTATCTGCCTCTTCTGCTTCAGGAGCTCGTGGTTGAGAAGTTCCACCTCTTGCTTGTTGACCCTGTTCTCCAGGAGGACGGCGTCTGGTTCCTTGGAGTTCACGCAAATGGCCCCCGTTACTTTTTGTTGCGGGACAATGAATGTGTAGGTGCATTTCTCCTGCGCCTCGCTGGAGCGCCTGTATCGGTTTCCGTAAACGAATTCTCGCGTCCCTCCCGCCATGCGGCTTTGGACACCTTCGGGCTTCTGAGCGTTGATTCCCACGGCGGCCATTAGCAGCCAGCAAACCGCTGCCTTCATTGTCCTTAGTTCAGAAGGGACGGATTTATTTTATTATCTACAGTCAACATAAAACAAATGGGAGATAGTGAATAGAGCAAGAGCAAGAGCCCTTAGACTTATGTACCGCTTCATAGTGCTTTTACGGCCCTCTCTAAGCGGTTTACAGAGTCAGCATGTCTCCCCCCAACAATCTGGGTCCTCATCTTACCCACCTCGGAAGGATGGAAGGCCGAGTCAACCTTGAGCCTGATGAGATTCGAATTGCAAAATTGCAGGCAGTCGGCAGGCAGCAGAAGTAGCCTGCAATACTGTATTCTAATCACTGTGCCATCGAGACCCATAAATAAATAGACAAATGCCTATGGAGATTCTCCGTCATCCAGGTCACAGCTGTCCCAAAGATGCATTTTTTTCCAGGGGGCAACTGGACTTTCCGGTTTTTCTCTGGAGATGTTTCCCTTCTCATCCCAGAAACTTCTTCAGCTCTGACTGGATGGCGGGGGATGGAAGGACTTATTTTCCTTGCAGACAGAGATGGTCATTTGCATCCTTTTTAGAGAGAGACGTTGAGGCCGCTTGGAGGTGGCCTCAGGGTCATCTGAGTGGGGCTAATGGGTGTGGAGTCTGCAACAGAGTCCTTTCTGCAGTTCCAAGAAGGCCCCACTTCCATTTGCGCTACACAGGTGACCCTAAGGACGCAGATAAAACCTCCAAGTGGCCTCAAGGACTCTCTAAAAGGATGCAAATGACCAGCAGTCTGCAAGGAGTCCCTTTTTGGGAGAGGGGCGGTCTAAAAATCTAAGAAAATAAATAAATAAGGAGTATCAACCCTTCCATTCCCCACCACCCAGTCAGAGCAGAACATAGCAGTCCAGTTGCCCCTTGGGGAAAAAAAGCACCTTTGAGACAGTGGTGGGTTACAATCCCGGTGCAACCGGTACGGTGCAACGGGGCCCAGTGTCCA